>PVKC010000003.1:20366-166725 GCA_004027635.1 Crocidura indochinensis
TCCACTTCTTTGAAGAATGTCGTGGGTATCTTTAGAGGGATCGCATTAAATCTGTATAATGCCTTGGGTAGTATTGCCATTTTGATGATGTTAATCCTGCCAATCCATGAGCAGGGTATGTGTTTCCATTTCCGCGTATCCTCTCTTATTTCCTGGAGCAGAGTTTTATAGTTTTCTTTGTATAGGTCCTTCATATTTTAGTCAAGCTGATTCCAAGATATTTGAGTTTGTGTGGCACTATTGTGAATGGGGTTGTTTTCTTAATGTCCATTTTTTCCTTATTACTATTGGTGTATAGAAAGGCCATTGATTTTTGTGTGTTAATTTTGTAGCTTGCCACCTTGCTATATAAGTCTATTGTTTCTAGGAGCTTTTTGGTAGAGTCTCTAGGGTTTCCTAAGTAGAGTATCATGTCATCTGCAAAAAGTGAGAGCTTGACTTCTTCCTTTCTTATCTGGATTCCCTTGATATCTTTTTCTTGCCTAATCGCTATAGCGAGTAATTCCAGTGCTATGTTGAATAGGAGTGGTGAGAGAGGACAGCCTTGTCTTGTGCCAGACTAGGCCTCTTTCTTCCATTTCTCTAATCAGGTCCAGTATTTTCTTGTTTGGTTTCAGTCTGGTTGTCCTATCCATTGTTGACAAAGCTGTGTTGAGGTCCCCCACAATTATTGTGTTGCTGTTGATGTTATTTTTCAGCTTTGTCAACAATTGTATTAAATATTTCGCTGGACCCTCATTCGGTGCATATATGTTTAGAAGAGTGATTTCTTCCTGCTCTACATACCCCTTGATTAATATATAATGTCCATCTTTGTCCATTACAACCTTCCTGAGTATAAAGTTTGCATTACCTGATATTAGTATGGTCATTACAGCTTTTTTATGGGTTTTGTTTGCTTAGATAATTTTCCTTCAGCCTTTTATTTTGAGTCTATGTTTGTTCTGACTATTCAGGTGCGTTTCTTGTAGACAGCAGAATGTTGGATTGAGTTTTTTGATCCATTTAGCCACTCTGTGTCTCTTAACTGGTGCATTTAGTCCATTGACATTGAGAGAAAGAATTGTCCTGTGATTTGATGCCATCTTTATATCGAAATTTGGTGTTTATATCGAAATTTTGGTTAGTCTTGTCTTAAATTAGTCTTTCAGTTTTTCTCTTAAGTGTGGGTTTGAGTCTGTAAAGTTTCTGAGCTGTTTTTTGTCTGTGAAACCATGTATTCTTCCATCAAACCAGAAAGTGAGTTTTCCTGGGTATAGTATTAGGTGAAGCATTCATTTCATTCAGTCTTGTCACAATATCCCATCACTGCTTTCTGGCCTTGAATGTTTCTGGTGACAGGTCTGCTGTAACTCTCAAGGATGCTCCCTTGAATGTAATTTCCTGTTTTGATCTTGCTGTTTGCAGAATAATGTCTCTATATTTGGGATTTGTCATTGTGACTAGGATGTGTCTTGTGGTATTTTTTCTGGGGTTTCTTTTGGTTGGTACTCTTTGGGCATGCAAGATTTGATCACATATATTCTTTAGTTCTGGATGTTTCTCTTTAATCATGTTCTTGACCGTTGATTCTTCCTGAAAATTTTCTTCCTGGGTCTCTGGAACTCCAATGATTCTTAAGTTGTTTCTTTTGATCTTTTTGAAAATATATTCTATTTTCATCTGTTCCCATTCTTTGACTATTTTTTCCATTGTCTGTTTGTTTGTTTTAAGTTTTTTTTTCCAATCTCTCCCGCTGTATGGAGTTGTTATTTATCTCATCTTCCACAGCACCAATTCTATTCTCAGCTTCTTCTACCCTGGTTTTGAGATCATCCATTTTACCATTCAATTCATTTACTGAGTTTTTCAGGCCTGTTAGTTGACATGTTATTTCAGTTTGGAGTTTTGTGATTTCTGTCATCATATTTTCTTGGTTCTTATTAGTGTTCTGTTCAACTCGGTCCATTGTTTTTTGAGTTCTTTCAGCATCTTCCATATTGCTTTTCTAAAGTCCTTACCTGAGAGATTGATTTTTCATTGGTCATTATCTGGTCATCAGAATTGTCATCTTCGTTCTCTATGTCTGACGCTGGCCTGCGTTTTTTTCTCCATTGTCACACTAATATTGTGTGTTTTTCTACATGTTGCGGTGGTATTCATTGGCTAAATTATGTGTGCAGCCACACTCCTCTGATTCTGCCCTTTCCAGGTGTGTCGATTTGTCTACAAAGGAGTGGAGTCCTCCATGGATGAGGCTTCTCAAAGGATCAAATCTTGGGCCTAGGCACACAGAAGAGAAGAAATTCTTTGGAGTCAGCCCCATTAGGCAGACGTAGATTCGCAGAAATTCCCAGCCTGACGTCACTGAAATTAAATTCTTAATATAACTTAATTACACCTGAGGTTGGGGTGGCTGCCAAGGACAAGGGGATGCCTGTCATTTCTATGGTCCCAAGAAACCATGTCAATTTTTCTTCTCATTATTCAGAAGTATAATTACAATTGTCGTATGCATAAATAAAAATATTTTGTCTTAGTGGTAGTAAGAGAAAAAGTTTTCTCTTTGATTTTCTCTTTATACTTTTACTGTAATGATATTAAAGAAAAATTTTAATTTATTTTTGTTTCTTCCCCTTTTACCAATTATGAATTTTACTTTGTTCATATACAGAATGACAGGATATTTTTAGTTGATATAATTACTAAATACTGACAGAAAATTGCTAGACTATCATTTGTGGATAATGTTTTTGGTTATTGTGCTAATATATACGCCAATGCTTACTAAGAAGAGATTTTCCAACAATCCATAAGAAACAAGCTAAAAACACTAAACTTCTTATAATCTATTACAGGGGAAAACAAAAGTTAATTACCCATAGACAAAAATCTTTGCTTTTGACAATATTATAAGATTGTAATAGCAAAGAAAATAAAGCAGATTCATGCCTACTATGTAAAGCAGATTCAAATAAAATGATAATTTTACTTTTTGTTAAAGCACTCAATGAAGGACTATGAAATATTTTTAGTGGTAAGCTCAGCAATAGTGTATGAATGATAAAGATATATCCAAAGCAGAGCCAATGCAGATTTAAAAAATAAAGTTAAAAATAAAAGGCTTTTTGCATTCTCAAATAGAAAAGTGTGATTCCATAAAATCACTTAAAACTTTGGGGTCCAGAATAATAGGACAGCAGAGAAAACACTTGCCTTGCATTTGGCTTGGCAGGTTAATTGCCAGTACCCATTATAATATCCCAAGAACCACCACGAGTGATCTCTGGAACACAGTGCCAGAAGGAAGGCATGAGCATGGTATGGACCCCCCGAGCTTGCTAGGAGCGATTTCTGAGTGTAGAGCCAGGAGTAACCTCTGAGCACTGTCGGGTGTGACCCAAAAAGAAACACACACACACACACACACACACACACACACACACACAACAAAAACAAACATACAAAATGGAATAATTAAACAGAGATAAACGGAGTTCTCTGTAAGAGTAATTGAAAGTCCTCTCTTTTTCTTTTTCTTTTCTTGTTGTTTAGATTTTTTGCTTGCTTTTTTATTTTGATTTTGAACTTTTTTTTTTGGGGGGGTTTTTGGGTCACACCCGGCAGTGCTCAGGGGTTAACTCCTGACTCCATGCTCAGAAATTGCTCCTGGCAGGCACGGTGACCATAAGGGGCACCGGGATTCGAACCGATGACCTTTTGCATGAAAGGCAAACGCCTTACCTCCATGCTATCTCCCGGGCCCAATTTTGAACTTATTGATGGACTTCACTGGGGTTAACTCCTCACAGAATCATCTGAAGCTATCAATTGAAAGTGGGTCAGCAATTGTCATTACATTGTACTATCTTTCTGGCCCCATAATTGTACTCCTTAATGCTTTTAAACACATATTCCTGATTTTCTTCTTCTTTTTTCTGCTCTTACAAAGAATGACTCACTTGAACAATAAAGGATCTACAGATCACATGGCATGAATTTCTGTAAACAAAGAAGAATTTAATCAAATTAAAGGAGGAGTTAATCCTAGGCATGGGGACAACAAAGCAAGGACACAAAGATATTGATTATTAGCTACACCTCCTAAAGCACATTATGTTTATCTTAAGATAAGAAATCTTATTACAGCAGAGTCTTTGAAAGTTTTCTGAATGAAATTAACAAAAACATGTTTAGATATAAGGTTAGGAAATTATCTTGATAGCTACAAGGAAGTTATATTAAAGAAATGAGAGAATGAGAAATGGAAACCTGATAGCATATTCCTAGCACACAGGACAGTGTTTTTCATATTAAGTTAGAATGAGTGGAAAGGAAAAATGCATTTTTTAAAAAAGGTATTAGAGAAAATATTTAAATAAAATTTATTCATTTATATATACATAAATTTTTTTTAGAAGGAAAAACATTTTAGATGACTTTCTTAGAGAACAGAAACTACTGAAAATCTAAATGTTAATAGGTGGAGCTCACAAAAAAGTTAATAATAAACAGAGAAGAATATTTGTTCTCCTAATTTAATAAATTGGACATATTATGGAGGGTTTTTTAAAATTTTATTTTTTAGGGGATAAACAAATATTAAGTTAGAAAGAATTTAAAATATTTTATTTTACATATGCACATGCATATTCATTATACTCATAAAATTATATATATACATATTTATGCATATATATAAAGAAAGAAAAAGAGAAGTATATATATATATATATTTTTATGGTATTAGGGCCTGGGTTATTTATTGCATTTCTTTTCATTTCTATCACACAGAATATTAAATCATGATAGTGTAAACATACACTGCAGAATTATTTTTAGAACTTAATTAATTTAAAGTTTATAAAATCAAAGAAATATGTAAAATAACAGGCGGGGGTTGGGTGGGGAGGAGGGAGATTTGACAATGGTGATGGGAATGTTGCACTGGTGATGGGTGATGTTCTTTACATGACTGAAACCCAAACACAATCATGTATGTAATCAAGGTATTTAAATAAAATATATTATAAAAATATTGTTTGAATTGTTAACAGTGAGGAAATTAAGACAATGAGGATGGTTAGTAAGTCTAGAAAGCCATAAATATATATGCATCAACACTATCCTTATTATTATTAGAATTTATAGCTTCTTAATATATATGCAAATAGATAAAGAACAGAGGTAGTATTTTGTATATATATCTAATAAAAGCTTTGAATTCTCTTAAGAACAAGGAATTTAAGTACTAAATACCATAGAATAATTATCTAAGTCACTTTTAGTTGATTTATAGGTGCTTTAATTTCTAGAATCAGTTAATTTTTATTTTTATTATTAGTATATTCTCAACTGTTGAGGTTTATATTTTGTAACAAGAGAATAAATATTTAACACTACTCAGAAGTTTGGAAGAGTTATTGGGCAAGGATTTAATTTGTACCCTTGTAAATGTGCTCCATTCAAAAGCTGGAAATAGTAAGTAAGGTAACATCAAGCAGTGACATTCAGTCCATAGACCATAAATGGGTTTATACATTTTGTTTTATCAGAATTATTAATAGTTTATTCTCTTACTCTCAAAAGTGACCTAGCTTGAATGATAAATTAAACAACTTAAAAATGAGGGCAGTGGTCCTGCATGACAGCACAGCTGATAGGGCATTTGCCTTGCACACAGCCAACCATGATTCTATCCCTAACATCCCATATGATCCCCAGAGCCTTCCAGGAGTGATTCTTGAGCACAGAGCCAGGAGTAACCCCTGAGCACCACAGGGTGTAGCCCCAAAACAAAACAAACAAAAGAGTAAGAGGATTAAATTTTTAAAAATTAACATTATGATTACATGAAAGGCAAATTCATCTTAAATTCAGAATAAGATTTAATTAGAAAACAATAGCATATATATAATGGAATACTCTAACAATTAAAATTTAGTGATTCACAGTAACCAAGAAAAATAGAATTATGGAATTTATTTGTAAAAACATTTTTTTTTTTTTTGGTTTTTGGGTCACACCCGGCAATGCTCAGGGGTTGCTCCTGGCTCCATGCTCAGAAATTGCTCCTGGCAGGCACGGGGGACCATTGGGGCACCAGGATTCTAACCGATGACCTTTTGCATGAAAGGCAAACGCCTTACCTTCATGCTATCTCCCAGGCCCCTATTTGTAAAAACATTTTCAAATTAGTGATGCCTACATCAGGACATTTTCACAGCATCTTAATCACTACAGCAGTCTTTATATTGTTATAAAATGAGAATGAAATATAATCATCAGATTAATTCAAAGTTGCAGATAATTGAGTAATTGAGAGAGGTCAGCTTTCTGTTCACAGTTTCACCTCATATTAAGGAATAGACCTCATCTAAAGAAAAATTAACCTGGAAAGTAGAATAAATGTATTCAAAAGCACATCTTGTAATTTTTGGTTTATACAAGTGAGTTCTATTTCTTAAATAAATGACTAAAATTTTTGCATGAATATATTCACCAAAGTCACCACTTTGAGTTTTTAATCAAGTTTCATCATTCTATTATTGTTCTGTAACCCTTGTGTGTTTTCTCTCTCTTTCTGCCTATTTATCTCTGTCAGTCTCTCTGTGTGTGTCTGACTGTCTCTCTGTCTCTGAATCTGTCTATCTCTGTCTCTCTTTGTCTCTCTGTCTCTCTCTGTCTCTCTGTCTGTGTCTTTCTGTCTTCTGTCTCTCTGTCTCTGTTTCTCTCTCTGTCTCTGTCTCTCTCTGTCTCTGTCTCTCTCTGTGTCTCTCTTTCTCTCTCTCTCTCTCTCACCCCTAATTTCACTCAGGTCTTGGGCTTCTTTGCTACAATTTTCTTCCCTTTTCCCTCATGAAGTTTGTACATTCAAACTGCTTTGAAGCCATGCAGCTACTATAGCTGTTCATTTCATTTTCAATTACCTAAAAGGAATATTCATCTTTTAAGGGGATTTAGGAATATAAAGTTCTGGCTCTAATTGGATAGCCATTCTTGTATTGACTACATCTTATATGTTGTATCACAAGTGTTGTACTATATTTACATTGAAATTAGATTCCCTCTGAACTGGAAATTTTATAAAGTTTTTTATGTATCTCCACTTAACTCATTTATTTATGCCCACATTCTATCAGCAATCTTTGTGTAGTCATTCTAAACAATGACTCTCAGTGAATCTTTTTAATTATAATGTATAAATAACTACTTGATTCAATTCATAATATTTAGGCAGATATTATTTGCATTTTCTGTGCAAAAATTACTCTAAAAATTTTATGATTTGTGAAGAAAATGTTTTGATTCCAGTTTTAATTCATAGAATAAAATGTTTAACGATTTGTGTCCTATACAAACTGGATCTAGATAAGATTATGAAACAAATGTCATAATTTACAAGTATGTGCATACTTTTTCTCTACACTTTGAAGTTGAATATTGACTTCAAATAATACTGTATGGAAAATTATTGTTATGTAAAATATAATAGACAATATAGTGTTGCTTTTTATTTGTTTTTAATCAAGTAGCTTAATATAGTAAAATATGCATTTTGTTATTAAATAAATATACCTCTGTATTTAATTTATCAAATTTTGATGCTAATAAAATTTGTAACAAGATTTCCTAAATGCAGACATTTTTAATGCTGATCTTTATCATATCTCTAAATTTGACCTGATAGAAATGGAATTCCTTTGGAGCACAGTTGGAGGTCAGATATTTACAGTAGAATACATTTTTCAAGTAGTTTTCTAGGAAACAAAAATAGAGAAAACCACTTTCTTTTAAAATGTTTTGTTGTGTGTCAAATAGATAGTATAGTATGGCACTTTACCATAGATGTGGTTAACCAGGCATAGATCGATGATACCACATATGTTACCAAAAGTCTGCCAGGAATAATATTGAGTGGAGAGTTAGAAATAAACCCTGATCACTACAGGAGGTGTGACTCAAAACACACTCCAAAATAAACTATTTTCTTTATTATTTTAAAAAGGTTTTATCTATTTTAATCTAGTTAAATTTATAAGATTATTATAAGTTAAACTTATAAAATTTTCAGCAAATTTCTTCTTATGTCAGGATGTTATTTATCTCACTGTACACTTACCTTTCCAATATAGCTATCTAAATTACATGAGTAAATATATTAATCTCTTTTCCAATCTCATATTTTCACTTTTCTTTACTCTAGATAAAGGTAAAATCTCATCGTTTTCATTTTTGTTACAACTTCTTTTTCTCTGAATCACTGATATCTTCCAGTTTGCTAAAATCAATGTGAATATAATAGGCAGTAAAAGAACACTATGCAAGCTCATTCTATTAAAAGATGTCAAAATGAAGCTCTTTTTAGATTCTAAGCACTAGATGTGTATTATTAATGGAATTGAAAGAATAACTTTGTGGGGCCCGGGAGATAGCATGAAGGTAAGGCGTTTGCCTTTCATGCAAAAGGTCATCGGTTCGAATCCCGGTGTCCCAGATGGTCCCCCGTGCCTGCCAGGAGCAATTTCTGAGCATGGAGCCAGGAGTAACCCCTGAGCACTGCCGGGTGTGACCCAAAACCCACAAAAAAAAAAAAAGAAAGAAAAAAAAAGAAAGATTAACTTTGTACCTGTCAAATTGTGGGATTCAAAAGTATCCTCCAATTTGTCTTAATCATCATTTGAATTAGCTGAGCTATTGAGTTCATTGCCTTAGGAGAACATACTTAGTGTCCTTAAATCTATGCAGGATTTGTGACCCATAACTATATATATATTTTTTCTTGTGACTAGCACTTTAAAATTTCTTTTTAACTAATCCTGTATAGATTTTCTGAAAATTTATTTTTAAATTGATCAATATTTGCATTATTTCCTACTAACTGTACAAGTTTATCTTAGGAAAATAAAATATTTTTCCACCTTTTCTATTTTGAAGCCCACACCCAGAAGTGTTCAGAGGCCATAGCTGGTGTTTCTCAGGGATCATTTGTGCTAAGAGTTGGACTTACTACAGTTGTATAGTAGGAAAGATCTATAACCAATATAATATTTCACTGGTTTCCTTTTCCTTAAATTTTTGAAGTGGGTCCGGGTGGTGGTGCTGGAGGTAAGGTGCCTGCCTTGCCTGCACTTGCCTAGGATGGATGGCGGTTTGATCCCCCGGTTCCCATATGGTCCCCCAATCCAGGAGCGACTTCTGAGCGCATAGCCAGGAGTAACCCCTGAGTGTCACCAGGTGTGGCCCAAAAATAAAAAAAAAAAAGAAAAAATTTTGAAGCACCATGATTAATAATATTTTAAAGATAATTTCATGCACACACCATTTTAACTTCAACCTTCTGATAGAATATCAATGTCCTACAAATGATCCAAAATCCCTTAACCACCCTCCTCCACATCTTGGTTAATTCAATTTTGTAGGGCAATACTCAGGCCCTGTTGACATTTGTTCTTTCCTTACTATTTTTCTTTCTAGGTCATCTATGAAAGAAACCAAATCTATTCTTTCTTTCTCTTTAACTTTACTCAATATAATATTCTCTTAGTAATGTATGTTGTATATCACATTAATCGACATTTAATAGTGAAGCACATTTGCATTCCTGGGTGAAGTCCACTTGATAATGATGGATAGTCCTTTTGATGTATTGTGGAAATAAGTAATGTGTGATTTTATTAAGGTCTGCCACCAAAAAGTAATTTAGTGGGTAGTTCACATGGTAATGTGGAATTTATATTGCTCTGGTTCAATAGTGTATTTTTTTTATTAGGGGTACAAATATCAAAGGCCGGACAACTAATGAACAAATGCAACTTCTTTCTTACACTTCTAAGAATTGGAAAGACCAACATCAAGGAGTTGACAGTTCAGATAAACATTTGCTTCATGAGTAATGTATATCTCTTTTTTAATGCCAACTTATGACTTTGCATGGTGAAAGGGAAAAGGCGATTCTATTGTAAGAATATTAAAGTCATTCTTGTATTCTCCATCACATTCCAAAAGACAGATTTCTGTAAACAATCACATTAAAGATTAAGTTTCAAATTAAAGTGCTAGCAAATAGCTAGCATTTCTAGAAATATAATTAAGAGACACTGACCTATTATCAAGACTTTTCTTGCAGTATTTCCAGAAAAAAAACTGAGTGAAAAACTCTCAACATCTCTAGAGTTAGATAACTTTTTTGTATATAATATATTATATTATTTATATATAGCTTATATAATTTTATATGGTATATGATTTATTAAAATGTTTGTAATATAAAATTATATATAACTATATATATATATAAATTACATATAGCAAACATCACTTTAATGAGCTGAGGGGCACAATTCCAAGCATTGAGTTTATCCACTGTGTTGTACAAACATTAGAATTATTCATCTTCACAAACCACCATCCCACACAATAGCCTTGTACTTTTTTTTATAATTCTTTTGTGCATTTATTTTTTAAAAAATTTCATATTCTTATTGTTTCATATCCATGTGTGATAAAATGAGAGTTTCATTTTATAATAATTATTATTTAAACAACTTGATTACATACACGATTGTGTTTGGGTTTCAGTCATGTAAAGAACACCACATCACCATCACCAATGTCCCAAATCTCCCTCCTCCCCACCCAACCCCTGCCTGTACTCTAGACAGGCTATTCCCTCATACATTCTCATTATTAGGATAGTTCAAAACGTAGTTATTTCTCTAACTAAACTCATCCCTGTTTGTGGTGAGCTTCATGAAGTGAGCTGTAACTTCCAGCTCTTTTCTCTTTTGTGTCTGACCCAGGACGGATTTGGATTTGATCCCCTGTATCCACCAAGCAAGGAGGGATTTCTGAGCGCATAGCCAGGAGTAAACCCTGAGCGTCACTGTGTGGCCCCAAAACAAAGCAAAGCAAAAGAAAAATATTGGAAAACTTTTATTTTATATGTTCTTTTTTTCTCTTACCTGTTCGTTGCTTTCCACTTTGATAATCATATTTTTGTCCTTAGAATGTTTTTTGTTTTTTTGTTGTTTTTTAGCATTAAATATTTTGTATGATTATGCTTTCTAAACAGTCATTTAATTTTAATTGCTTTATTTACACACCAGGGTACAGAATTGTTCATAACTGAGGTTCAGTCATAGAATTTATACCATCCTTCACTCTCCTGCCTGTCTCTTTTTTACTCAGCACAATAAACTCCATGTTCATCCATGTATAAGCAAACTTTATGACTTTACTTTTCCAAGTGACTGTATTCTGTTGTGCAGATGTATCAAAATATCTTTAGTCACTCATTTCCACACACTTCTTTGTATTCTACATTAGTTTTATTTTATAATAACTCAATCTTATGAATATTCATATATTGTTTTTATTTAATTAAATTAAAACTTCTATATTACTTTATACATTTTTCTTGGATTCATAAATATGGTCTTAATTATATTCTCTTCCAGTTTGCAAAAAAAATTAATTTTGTTTTCTATTTTATTCCATCATTTGAATAAAATTAGCTTATTTTTCATTGGAAATATAAATTCAGTAATATAGAAACTACTTGATGTAATTATGTATATACTGAATAAGATATTCTAGTACTTTTGGTTGGAGAGTTTATTAATGTTAATTAAGTGAAGCTTGTTGATGTTTTTGTTCAACATCTTAGTTTTACTAAAGATTTTCTGATTTTCTGTCATTTATTAGATCAAATTTTAGATTTTGAGTTTTATGAAAGAATTATCCAAGTACATGCAATTCTCTATGAATGTAAGATAGTTTAAAATTCTTTATTTAAAATCAGAAATTTTGTCTTTTTTAATTTTTTTGGAAATTTTATCTTTCATGATTCATATTTACTAATAGTTAAATAACTAACTCACTTTTATTCCATCAGTTGTATTATTTTTTAATCTTAGATATCATAGGTTTTCAAAAATTATTTTGGTCATGGTGGCTTAAAAACTATTATAAACAATTCATACATGAATTTCTTCTCTGCCTTTGAGCTATAATCAAGTTTAGGAATTCATACATTAACTATTTCAGCACCATGCCTTCTAGTCATGTGTTCATTCCTCTATTGTCTGAGAATTTCATTTTCTCACCCATTATCCCCACCCTCATAGTATCCTGCATATGAATTCTCAGTTTCTGTTGCTTTTGTAAAAATATATCCTTAATATCTTTTCTTCACATACCACATATGAGATGTCATGGTTTCTGCTCTTTTCCTTTTGACTGATTTCATTCACTATGGTACTTTACAGCTTTATCCATCTGTTAGTAAATTTTATGATTTCATTTTTTTATAATTGCCATAATATTCTGATGAGTATGTGTGCTACAGCTTCATTATTCAGTCATCTGATCAAAGGCACTTAAATTGATTAGATTTGTGTGTGTGTGTGTGTGTGTGTGTGTGAATAGTGCTGCAATGAACATAGGAGTACAAATGTCTTCTCTATGTCAAAGTTTTGAACCCTTGGAATAGATGCTGAGCAATGGAATTGTTTGGCCATAGGAAAGCTAAATTCCTAGTTCTTGAGAAATGTTCATATTGTTTTATTAAAAGTTTGGACAAGTCAGTATTCCACTAGCAGTGACAAAAGGTTCCCTTTTTTCCTGCAGCAATGCTAGCACTTGATGTTTCAGTTATTCGTGATTTGTGCCAGTCTCATTGATGTGATATGATTTTTTTCACTTTCTGGGTATCCCAGTTTTATAGATAAAATAAACATGATAAGTTCTACAAACTACATATATTTATATAGTTCATTTCATTCTTTGGTGTTATTCTTCTTTGTGGATAGTTGCCTCATACATGTGTAAACATCATTGTGTTGTACCTCATGTATGTTATTTGGTTTAGGCCTGGTTCATTTCACAGCAAAAAACTATTTTGTCTGCCATTTCAGGCTCTGTTTCTAGGACATAATTTGATCAGCAAGCAGATCAGTAACAGGGGGATATGGTCTGTTGTTTTCTGAAGCAGGACAACAGTCACAGGATATGCTAATTGGTAGACCTTTAAACTGCAGAAAAACATTTGATTAATTCCATATTATTCAATTTAACTAGATACCCATTGTGTAATAAAAATGTCTTTGTGTGCTGATCCCCTTTCTCCTCTTGCTAGCTTTCTCCTTTTACCCTCCTGCTCAATAAAGCTGAAACTGCTTTGACAGAACCTCCACCAAGTCTGAGTGTTTATTGGCACTGCCTTGAGACTTCTCGCCTCCCCTCAACTCTCCCTCCGTAAGACTCTCGCTTGTAAAGGCACTTTGCTGAGGAGGCTTCGAACCCTTGTTGTTGAATGGGAGCTACTGGACAGGCTGACTAGTCCGTTACGGGACCCATGAACCCCAACACTTTGTACAGTTTAACATTTTTTTCTGTGAGCAATTTCTTTACTTCCGGAGTTCTGTTGTGTATGTTAGGTCCCTTGACATCTCAGTTTTCTGTTCCATCTCTTCAATGATGTCAGGATTGCTTCTCTGCCTTTTGGCTATAATCAAGTTTAGGAATTCATACATGCCTTCTAGTCATGTGTTTATTTCCTCTATCGTTGTCTGAGAATTTCTGAGCTCTGCTTTATAATCAAATCTCGAATCACAATCTGTAAACTTTCTCTAGGCAATAAATTTGAAAAATAATATAATTTGTTTTATTTATTTGTCATTGCATATGTTACAATCATCATTTGTTGCCTTATTTAATCCAGTGTGATTATATCACATACTTTGTGTAAGTATGCTTTTGAACTCTTTAAGGTGAAAGAGAAAACGAGGGCTTAATATTTCAAGTATCTGTTTCATAATTCGAAGTTGGCTGTTGGTAGAAATAAAGATTTTATAAAATTGTATGCTACAGGGGCCCAGGAGATAGCATGGAGGTAAGGTGTTTGCCTTTTATGCAAAAGGTCATCGGTTCGAATCCCGGTGCCCCATATGGTCCCTCGTGCCTGCCAGGAGCAATTTCTGAGCATGGAGCCAGGAGTAACCCCTGAGCATTGCCGGGCGTGACCCAAAAACCAAAAAAAAAAAAAATTATATGCTACAAAAGTTAAGATGTGTATAAACCTATTCTAACAAATTAAATGTTTAGTGTTATAATATAGATCTAAGTCATCTGCAGATTATTTTGAGGAATATTTAAGCACCAGTTTAAACAATATGTTGAGTTTCAAATAAAATTGTATATAAAAGACACTATTGGTCCAAAGTTATTTTACAGCTGATAGGATACTTGTCTTGCACATACATGGTAAACACAGTTTTATTCCACAACACTATATATGGTTACCCAATATATGGTTACCCAAGCCTTGCCAAGAATGATTCCCTAAGCACAGAGTTAGGAGTAAATCCTGAGCACAGTTGTAGATGACTAATGAAAAAAAAGGGGGTGGGTGAGAGAGGGGAAATGAAGGAGGGGTGAAGAGGAGGTTTAGGAAAAGAAGAATGTAAAAGAGGAGAGAGGAGGAAGAGAGAAGAAAGGGGAGGGGTGTTAAAGGAAGGAAAGGGAAGAAAAATGAGATGAAACATGTTGTATATCTAGTCATCTAGACATGCCTTGAGGAAAAAGAAAAATTCTAAGTAGCTATCGTAGTGTAAAGAGCAACCACAAAAGATTAACAGAAAATAAATAATGCTGAATAAGTTTGAAACCTATTCTTAAATGTGAGAAACTGACAAAGATTTCTACCACAAGCTATTGTAGTCATGATTAATTAGAAGCAAGAAAAAAATAAAAAGAAAGAAAATGCTGTGATAGGAAATAAGGTTTCTATTATGTTAATATATGTATCTATTTACATATAAATTGAAAAATTTAGTGCAAGACTATATGACCTGCAGACAAATATATTAAAGTAGAACTTAGAAAACTGACTATGTAGAGGATACTCCATACACACATATGAATATACATATATGTACATTGTTATATTAAAGAATTCTTATAAAAATTAATAAATATTGTAAAAATATTTTAATATATTAAATGTAGAATACTTTCAAGACTAAATACTACCAAGAATAATTAAATCAAACATATGTAAAAGCATATAAAGAACATATGTTAATAGTAGGGATATTATTGAACAAGTTTAAATTATCTCCATTTGATGCACACATTAATTTCATTAGAATTACTGTTCCAACAATTATACTTAAATATAAATGTGTGTAACTTAAAAGGTAGATAGTGAAAGATATTTTCATTTTATTTATTTATTTTATTTTATTGGGGGGGGTTTGGGCCACACCCAGTGACGCTCAGGGGTTATTCCTGGCTATGCGCTCAGAAGTCACTCCTGGCTTGGGGGACCATATGGGAGCTGGGGGATCAAACCGCGGTTCGTCCAAGGCTAGCGCAGGCAAGGCAGGCACCTTACCTCCAGCGCCACCGCCCGGCCCCCATTGAAAGATATTTTTAAAGACAAAGAACAAGAAAGTAGGAATTATAAAATTCACAAAATATAATGTGTACATGAAATTTATATATACTATATATGCACAATTCAATGTCTCTGAAAAGAAATGCTTTCAACAGATTGAGAGTAAAAAGTAAATATGAGGAGTGATCACACATAATTACATTAAACTAAAATTGTAGATAAATCTTTACTTTTAAAAATATATATTGGTAGGGGCCGGATTGATGGCGCAGCGGTAGGGCATTTGCCTTGCACACTACTGGACGAACCGCAGTTCTATTCCCGGAGTCCCATATGGTAACCCAATACAGGAGCGATTTCTGAGTGTGTAGCCAGGAGTAACCCCTGAGTGTCACCAGGTGTGCCCCCCTAAATATATATATATGTATTTTTTACCTAATATAGGGTAAAATAATTTAAAACAGTATTTTCTAAATGCCTAAACTATTAAGTATTAAATAATATAAAGCTAAATTTAGAAAATAAAATTAACAACCATTGTCCATCTTTCGGAAAGTAATATAGATCTTTTCATATATGTATATTAAGTACATATATATGGATGATAGACTATATAGAATTCAAAGTTAAATAACAGTATATAACATTAATAGTATATTGATCTTATAGAATATAAGTTCTCATAGATCTTATAAAACTTTACAATATATAACTAATTACAAATAAGCACTACTGAAATAATAAATAGTAGCTAATACAATGTCTTCAGTAACACTTGTTAATATGAAATTAAAAGTAAAGATTATGAAGCATAAGCAGCTATCTTCGTCTGATGGGTTTTTGTTTCACGGTTTTTTATTTTAGGGTAACATCTGCTGATTTTCAAGGGTTATATTTGTAACTAAATATAGGATTTATTCCTGGTGGTAGCTAGGACAATATGAGATTATGGTAATTAAATCAGGTAGGCTATATGCAAAACCAACAACCTACCAGCTATAGTATTGCTCTGGTCCCTAGTAGTTATGTTTCAAATGGACAAACCAAGAGTTAGATTAAATAATCTATAAACTAGGGAGCCGGGAGGTGGCGCAGGAGGTAAGGTGCCTGCTGCCTTGCCTGCGCTAGCCTAGGACGGACCATGGTTCGATCCCCCGGTTCCCATATGGTCCCCCGTGCCTGCCAGGAGTGACTTCTGAGCGCATAGCCAGGAGTAACCCCTGAGCGTCACTGGGTGTGGCCCAAAAACCAAAAAAAAAAAAAAAAAAATCTATAAACTACTAATTAAGTTTATGATTGTTTTAGGTATTTGGTATTATAGACCAGAACATTGGCATAATCCAATTCAGTATAGATAACAACAAAAACAAAGTGTCAATTCATAAATGTCAGAAGATTTTATATATATGTATATATATTTTTGCATGTACAAATATATTGGTACATTTATAAATTAAAATATAAATGTATATATTCATTGATTAGTTAACATAGTCAATAAATATGGTAGTAACAAAATGCAAATGATAAAGTCTTAATAATTTTCATTATGAAAGTTTCAGAAGATAAGATATAATACTTGTGTAAAACATCTCTTGATATATGATCTCTAATATATATATAATTTCTCTTTATATACAAATATATGTATATATACATATATAAAACTTTTTCTTTGTTTTCTCCACACTTAATATTTTTCATTTCTAATGTATATTGGAATTGAATATAGAGGAGAATAGAGATAATGAGACTACTAAACTTTTAACAATCTTAAGAGTAATGTGGGAAACAAAGTGAAATTATTATTCAAGAAGTTTTCATTAAAAAAAAGGAAATTGAAAGATGTCATTTGTTTGACATCTATAACTGATTCTCAAAGTGAACATAAAGTAACTCATCACAGTACAAGAGACAGGGCTTAGCCTGATTCTGAGAAGATTCTAAGTGATACTAAAAGATACAGGTAGAGATAGTAGCCTCAATCAAGTGTGGGAGGATTCTGTTTGCTCACTTAAATAAAAGAAAGTCAGGTCAAATAAAGATTTTTTGTTGCTCCTTAAACAATAAGATCAGTAATTTCTCTCTCTACCTGCTAATGCTTATTTCCTCTCTATGCATGTGAATGCATCATATGGATCTGGGATTTTTAAGATCCAACTACCAATCATACTCTCTTCTGTAGTATAGGGTCTTAAATGTTTTTGTTGTTTGCTTTTTCACATACTTATTCGTCCTTTGTCAACAATACTAAGGGAAGTGCACCCTAGTTCTGTAGTGTTTTTAAGATACACACCCATAAAACCTTCTACCATTACATTTGATCACTAGAATTAAAGACATTTGTTTGCATTCTCTCTTTGTATGTTTTTGAGCAAAGAGTAATTATTTGAGATTTGACTCTATTTTACTCCATTCTGGATCACATCCAGACATGGTTTACATATACATGGCACAAAAAACAATAAATATTTTTAAAAAAGTATAAAAGTGAATAAAAAATTTTCTTATACTTATGTGAAGACAAATGTGAATGATATTACCCAGAAAAAATATTAAGTAACATGGTGATATCATATGTTTAACATAGTAAGAAGATGCAACCCTAAGTAACAGGATGGCAACAATATACTAAGAGCATATTTTGTATTTTACATATCAGCATATGTCTCTTTATCAGTTCTATGTTCCACAAGTAATCCCACCCTGTGCTACAGTTTGAAAGCAAAGAAAGTCTGGGAGGAAGACACAAACTGATAAATATCATATAATGCAAATACATGATTCTATGTGGACCATTTTGAAGATGCATGTCAGAGTTTCATATTTTTAGTATTTCCTTGAACTGTTTGAGATCTAATGAGGAAAATATAATTATTTGTCAAAAATTTCACAGAATTTCTTTTGTGAAATACTTTTAATTATGTATTTACATATTTAGCACATTTGATTAAAAGCCAACCTTCTTGGGCATTTGCCTTGCACGCTACTGATCCAGGATGGACCATGCTTTGATCCCCCCTCCTGGCGTCTCCTATGGTCCCCCAAACTGAAAAAAAAAAAGCTAGCCTTCTCTTCTAGACTATAATTTATGAAAAGTAACCATATCTCTTTATAATTATATTCCATACCAGTATCAAAAACAGCTAGAGAAAAGATCTGAAAATTCTGAGACAGCAGAAATTGTAATTTTTCTCTCTATTTTTATTTTATTTATTTTATTTGATGCTACATATCTTTAACACTCAGTGGCACAGAATTTCTATTTATCAGTTGACATTACATCTAATTTAGGGTATATAACTAATCTCAGATTAATATTTATCCTTTGATATTTTTTCTTGCAAGGAAAGAAAGATTATTTTCCTAATTTAAATTTGTTCACCCTTTTTCCTGAAAGAATTCTGAATATTTAAAAATACTATGTATGATGATTTATTTAATGTGTTCTTTGTTAGAGTTTTAGGGTGAATTTGCCAGGTAGTTTCTGGAATTACTCCCAGCTACATGGTCAGGAGTTAATCAAAGCAAGGATTGTGTGGTACTTGGGATTAAAAATGGAAATAAGATGCAAAATATTTTGCATGTACTTAGCATGGGATTACTTTCAATCTTTCTTGTCCTTTCATTTTTTCTTTCTGATATGAATTTTGATCAAGTTGAATAAATGATAAAAAAACTGCATTAATTAATTTGATTAAACATTGAACTCTATGGTTTCATTATTTTAATATTAGTAGTTGAATTATTATATTCTGTTTTGTTGTTGTTTTCTTTTTTGTTGTTGTTTGGTTTGGTTTGGTTTGGGCAGCAGTGTTGAGTGGTCACTACTGGCTCTGCACTCTGAAATTACTCCTGGTAGGCTCAAGAGACCATATGCGATTGCTGGATTGAGTCCGAGTTGGCCGTGTGAAAGACAAGTGCCCTAGATTGTGCTATCTCTTTGTCCCTAGAATGGTTATATTCTGAAAATTTAATGGTATAGATATTTGTACTTGAGATGCAAAACAAATAAATTTATATTTCTCCAAAAAGCATATATAACCTTAAATGTAATTTTAAGTATGCTCACATATATAGAAAAGCAAGTTCTAGTATCAATGTATTAAAATATTATTAACATTTTACAGGTCAGCATGGTTCACTAAGAAATAATTTCTTGTAATTCTTATAATATATGTTTCTGGAAACTTATAAAATAGAAATAAATATGTTTAAATTAAACCTAAGTTTTTAAGATATATTGGCTTTTCAGAGTTTTCAATATTTGGGAGATTATAAAATAGAAATATTTCCTATATCATAAATAATCTTGGACTATAATATTAAAGATATAATTTTGTGATATTCATTTTTTATTTTTAAGTTATTCCTTTAAAAGAAAATGAATATTTATTTGGTAAGAAGATAACACTGGCAGCATTTTTATGTAACCATAAGAACAAACTTGACACTGTCTTCACAATATTTAAAACAGATAATTTCTAATTTTTATTTGCTTCCTCTTTTAATTTATGTGTATTTTCTTTAATTCAAATTTTTTCTCTAGGTCATATTTAAGAATTGAATAAATATAGCTGAGTCTGATCTTTATTTAATCATAAAATTACACCAAGATGTTTTTAATAGATGGTTCTAAGTAAAGGAAAACAGGAAGCAAAATATTAAGTAAAGCTTATAAATGTGTTATAGTCAACTGAGAAGACAAAATATCCTAAGTATATAAACCAAGAATCAATATATCATAATTGCTAGTCAAGAAATAAGCTTTATGGGGCCCGGGAGATAGCATGGAGGTAAGGTGTTTGCCTTTCATGCAAAAGGTCATTGGTTCGAATCCCGGTGCCCCATATGGTCCCCTGTGCCAGCCAGGAGCAATTTCTGAGCATGGAGCCAGGAGTAACCCCTGAGCACTGCCGGGTTTGACCCAAAAACCAAAAAAAAAAAAGAAATAAGCTTTATAACATTCATTAATAAATATTAATAAAGAAAAGAGAAGAAAATAGGATTCACTGAAAACTGATTGAAGAGTAGATAGAATAGTAAAATCCCTTTCATTCATCTTCATTCATCATTCATTCTCATTTTGGGGAATATATTCTAGAAACTCAGAAAGTGAAAGACAATTATTCTCAAAAGATGCGTAATACAAGCATAAAACAAAAGACAAGAATCACAAGTGCAAAAGTTGAAGACACTTCTCAATATAATCTAGTAAGCCCAACAAGAGAAATTCATAGGACTGTAGAACCAGGGTATTTTCCATGCTTGCTGTGACCTGAGATTGATCCCCAATATCCATATAATCTCTGACCTGCCAGGAGTAATTTCTGAGCTCAGAGCAAAGTGTTACCAGGTACAATAAATAAAACAAAATACAATAAAACAACTAAAGTGAGAGAAAATTCAAATATAAGAATATTTTTAATCTTTCTTCAAAAATAGCTGTTATAGATTCATCTATTATTAGGTTCAATATAAATTAATATTACTCTTTTTGATTCTGCTGTGCACATAAAGATTCAAATAATATTTTAATTCAGTCAGGGTCATTGATTTGGTAGCAGAGCATGCGTCTTGCAAGCAAGAGCCTCTGAGTTTGAACTGTCACTACAAAAAATAAAAGGGAGATGTTCAAAATAATATTTTGATTTCTTTTTTCTACCAATATATTGCTAAGAATTTACAATCGACTGAAGAAAATATCCAAAAAATATTTAAATCCAACAAAAATTCAATTGAGAGGAAGCAGGTGTTTTCAACAAGAAAGTAATATTTCAAAAGATGGACTAGGGGTCTCAAACTCAATTTACCTGGAGGCCGCAGGAGGCAAAGTCGGGGTGATCCTTGAGTGCAAAGTCAGTAGTAAGCCTTGAACATTGGAGGGTGTGACCCAAACAACTAAAACAAAACAAAACAAAACAAAAACAGGTTCCTCTAGGGCAAGGCCACAAAATGTTGTACAGAGGGCCACAAACAGCCGGCGGGCCACGAGTTTGAGACCCCTGGTAGATACTCTTCTCTAAAAGTCATAGAATTAACTTGAATGAACAAAATTGCCTGAGGAATTATTAAGGTGGTAAGATGTTTGCTTTGCCTGTGGCTGATACTGGTTCAAATCCTAATACTGCATATGGTCCCTTGAGCACAGAGTCTGGAGAGAAAAACTCGGCACTCCAGGTGTGAGTATACACATTTTTAAGAGGAACTATAGAGGCAACAAACAGTAGAGTTGGCAGTATAGATGATTAAAGAGGTATCAATATATATCCTGCAGACACACCACTTTGGAGCATTATGACTTGAATTACTGATTCAACAGGGCTACTGGGACACAAATCTTTGATGTCTTTGTACCACCTTATAAATCAAAGAGCAAATTACAGGATAGCCTGGCTATATTGACTGTTACCATTCTTTGCTAGCTTTAATCAGATAAAACCAAATTCTTATGTTTTTCATGACTCATTTCTTTCAACTTTGAAATCTCTTTTCTTTTGAATGTAGCTTACTTCAACATATATCCAAAATATGGACATGAATGAAAATTATCTTATATATAACTTGCAAAACTACTCAATCTCTGGAAACAATTCTCAATGAATAGGACTGCCAAAAGCCTTGAGTCTCTTGCATATGTACAGTTTTATGTAAGTATTCATATTAAACACATTTTCAAAATCTTTGTACTAAAATAATTTAAAGCAATTAAATTTAGCTACATACTTATTAAATAATAACCTAGAACATAGATTATAAAAATGTAACTGGGTTGCAACCATTAAAAATCATTAGTAAAACATATGTTTTACATATTCGTCAAATCATATATAGTTCTTTAGTGTTCCCATATGAAGCGAGTCATTCAGCTGTAAATATATGAATATGTCTCCTTAGTATTCTCATATTTTGCTGTAATCCATGACCCAACCTCTTTGGTGTTCTCATTGGTAAATGTTCATATCTGATTAATATAAATCTTTGGTGTTTTGTTTTACAAAGGATTATTGGTTTATGATTTAAGTGAATGCAGTCAATTCATATTTCCTAGAGATCTACTGCAGAAATACATCATTGACTTGAGGCATATGTGTCTTCATTGATAATGTAATAATCAGATGGTGTTCTTATTTGTCTTACCACAATTTGAATTGTTTCCAGCAAGCCTTCCCAGTGAGAAAAATCTCCTTATGTGAAATTAATTTTCAATAGTCAAAATCTTTGATAGAATTATCAATAATAGATGTTTCTCTCAAATACTGGTGGGGGAATGGAGGAAAATGGGGGAATATTGGTGATGGGAATGTTGTACTGGTGTAGGGGGGGTGTTCTTTATATGACTGAAACTCAACTCAATCATATTTCTAATCAAGGTGCTTATATAAAGATATAAAATAAAAATGAATTATCAATTATATAATAAATGTATTTTAAATACCTAGAGGTTCAGAAAAATCTACCTTTTAAATAATAAACATTTTAAGAAATATGCCCAAAAAGTATACTTTATATATTCTAAAGTTAAAATAGCAGGTTCTTTAATTTTCAAAATTTAATTTAATAGCTTAATATATAATAGTCCATTTTACCCCTAATAAAATAATTATTTCCTAACTAAAGTAAACATTGTCTATTATTTAAAGTTATTTATTTTATTTAAAAACAAAAAATTAGGGGCCTGGGAGATAGCATGGAGCTAAGGCGTTTGCCTTTCATGCAAAAGGTCATCGGTTCGAGTCCCGGTGCCCCATATGGTCCCTCGTGCCTGCCAGGAACAGTTTCTGAGCATGGAGCCAGGAGTGACCCCTGAGCACTGCCAGTTCTTTAATATCTGATTTAAATATATATTTATTTGATTTATATTAAATAAAACCTTTTCAATATAAAAGCTAAATGTCGTCCAAAATTCAAATACTTTATAAAATGTTGCTTTAGACTATTTAGTACTGAAAAAATAATGCTAAAATTTTAAATATCAGTTAGTCCTACTTCTAACAAGAAATAGAAGACAATTGAGTTTTTACTTTTTGTTTTTTGTCTGTTTGTTTTAGTCTTTGGATCACATTGATACACATGGTTATCTCCTGACTCTGCTCAGGGATTATTCCCTCCTGGCGAAGGGAGCTATTATGCCTTGTCAGGAATCAAACCCCAACAGTCACATCTTTCCAGCACTTTTGATTTTAGTATTTAATTTTAAATTTGCCTAGATATTAGCGGTTAATTTTATTTAAAAATCATCCTTTAACATTTTTTACTTTAATGGTTGGTCATATTTTCTAACTAAATATATGCATATTTTATTGAGAAATTATGATATGATTGTTAAAATATTTTTTTGAGTCATATCCTCTAGGGCTCAGAAGTTACTCTTTTTTTTTTTTTTTTTTTTTTTTGTTTTTGGTTTTTGGGTCACACCCGGCATTGCTCTGGGGTTACTCCTGGCTCCATGCTCAGAAATTGCTCCTGGCAGGCACGGGGGACCATATGGGGCACCAGCATTTGAACCGATGACCTTTTGCATGAAAGACAAACACATTACCTCAATGCTATCTCCCGGGCCCCCAGAAGTTAGTCTTGGCTCTGCACTCAGAATTACTCCTGGTGGTGCTCAGAAGCATATGGGATTCTAGCGATTGAATCTAGGTTGGCTGCTAGCTAGAAAAACATCCTACTAGCTGTACTATATTTTGGCCCCAAAATAAGTTAAAATTTTAATATAGAAACCACTTTATAACTACTTGACAATATTTAGCTAATTATTTTTTATGTACTTTGCTGAACAAAACTGAAATAACAGTATATAAAAATTATTTAAGTGAATGAGTCAAACTACATTTAGAAAAGTAAAATATAAATATATATCTATATTTATGTAAATCACTAGACAGTTACATACAACTTTATAAACACCATCAATATCCTTTCATGGAAATAGTATGCCTATAACTGCTATTCCTAAAAATTCTAAATTAAAACCACCCTAAATTATGTATGCCATTTTCGTGTATATCTGAGTAGCTCTCCCTCAGGTGTTTTATTCCTTTACTCCAAATAGGTGGGAAGTGGTCTTTCTCATGTCTTAGGAGGATTAAGAAATATGCTTTCCTTAATGAAAATAGGACATTTATTTATACACACAAGAGAAAAACGAAAGTCAAAACTGAAAGTAAAATGGACATAATTTTAATGTTTTTTTTTTAATTTTGTGCATTGGATTCAAACAGCAAACTGTGTGCACTCAACTGTTATCACAATGTTGTCAAGAGGTCTGTGTCTTTTACCATTTTACACACAATTATTCATTACAGCATGTTATCAGTCTTGTGGAAATCAGGGGTGTGGCATGGTAAGCAGTGGTGGTAGTGCACCTAGCTTTTATATTATTTAACTTGAAAATATTTCTCTTCTATGACTCCTCTTTTCTTGATAAAAATAGTTTCACCAAACGTTGGTGGTGCACACGCACTACCATTCATGCTTGACATCACACCCCTGACCGGAACACATGTTCTTATTTTGTTGATAAAAAGTATTACAAAAATTCCATACAAAAACTATTTTCATAGAAATCTTGCATTTCCACAAATAAACCTGAACATTTTTTTTGAAAAAAAAATTGCTCAAGAATTTTGTTCATTTAACATTGTGACTATCAATAAATGCAGTCCACATCAAAGTTCTCTGCACATAGTTTTCTATGATGACCAGTACCCTTTCTTCTTTCACAGATAACTGCCTAGGCTCCTTAAAGTTCACTCAAAGCAAGACTGAGAGTTTGCATTTTACATATTTGAATGTTAGAATGAAAGCTTATATCTTCCAAATAGCCATCAATACTCAGTCCTCTTTTATAATTGAAAACAAAGGTTGCAAACATTCAGAATCTGAACCAACTGTCGCTTTTGTAGTCTTGATGTGAGGTTGAGGAAAGTTGTTAGGGTGAGTTGTATGTTAAATTCCCTTCTAGGTGAATTTAAGAAGAAAACACTGTCTTCATAACTGACATTTCTATCTCAATCAATAACAAGGACAATCAAAAGAAAAACAAAGAAAAAAATGAATATCTGTTTTGCATTCATGAAATTCAGATGTTTTACATTACATTTTGCCATATCCTATTTTTAATATCATATATTCAAATAGTCATCATACTGAGTATTTGGGGACTTCTAACATAACCAACTCTATATTCTGGGTGATTAGAAGACAGTACTATTTTTCGTAACACAACAGTTTTTTTACTGATTCCAAGTATTTTATTCAGAATAATTTTATACTGGTTACCCTCAGGGCATAGATATTCCATTTCCTGGCAACAGTTGGACTTCTAAAGGAACCTGTAATTTCTGATGGACTGCATTTGAAACCAGCCACAAAATGCTTAGGTAACATTCACTCAGAAGAAGGGAGGAACCCATGATAAACAGTGTAACCCCGTGTAACTTGGTTGATCCATGATGCTTGTAAATCAAGTCTGTTCATTGCAAATCTTAGATCACAGAGTCTCTAGTTCATAGACACAGCGGCATGAGGTAACTCATTTTATTTTGCACAGGTTGCATATTTCCACAGGAAACATTCTCGCTAAATTGTTTGGAAAAAAAGACGACAGTTTGTGCTTGGGTATTTGGCCTCCCAGCTTTATGCCATGGTTTCTTTACCTGGCAACCTTCTGTCGTTAAATGTGTGCATGTTGATAACTTCTTCTGTCTTCACAATAACTGGAGCCTGTGGCTTGTGTTTTAACCGACGTTGGCACTTTAGGGACATCCTCAATTCTTCTACCATGGCGCTACAGAAGGACCTCTATAGTGGAAAACAGAAAATGAAAATATTAAAAAATTGCATGAATCCGACAGTTCAGAAGCAATAATAACCATGTTAAAAGTTCTTCTAAAATAGCAGTTTTGTCAATGAAAATATTTCATCATAAAGGTATTGTAAAAATTCTGTTACATTTGTAATATTTAATACATTGAGTATTTATCAAAGTGGATTAGTTTAAAGAATATCACAAAACATTAAAACCAATTGTTAAGTAACATAGTATATATAAATTTAATACAATTTAAAATAATTAAATTGATATGTGATATAAATTACCTTAAATTTACATACAGATGCAAATCTACAACCAGAAATCCATTCTTAAATAAAACAGATTTCTACTAATATTTAAGTAACACATGAACTATGAACATTCTCTTTAAACATTGATTATTAATTGTGCATATTAAAACAAACAAGATAGCACTCACACAGACATATAAACATGGAAAATAATTTTTGTTCTAAATAGTTTACAGAACTAGAGTGTTCACAAAAATATGGTTCAATTATGAAAAAACAATTTATGTGGCACATTAAGTCAATAAATACATATGAACTTTTAGCATCGTCTGTTTAATAAGTGAAATGTTATTTATCCCATAAATAAAATAACCCCATAAAATAATTTTTCTAAATTTCCATTTTCAATAGAATTGCTCCAAATGTTTTATTGGAACTCATTATTTCATACTCCTAAACCTTCATATTACAGACTCATATATGTAAAACAAAATTGTTATAGATGAGTGTTTGTCAAACATAACTTATTTACATGATAAGTTACTTATTTTAGCTGATATTCAGATGAACTAAAATTTAGCCTTTCTGTGCAAGATACAAAATCAAAATAAATAAAAAGAAAAACATTAACAAGTACAAAAATTCACAAAATTCCCCCAAAGGACAAGTCAACAGTAATAAAATAAATCAATTACTAATGGGATTTTTTTTTTTTTGGTTTTAGGAAGTGCTGCTTCAATATTCATCAACACAGACGAATTTAAAGATAGTATCAAATAAAATTTTGCATTATATATGTTTTATTTAAAATATTTTGTATGTATAATCATTTATGACACACAAACAATAGCCAGAATTAAATGGGAATCTACAAGACACTGAGATCTACATGACTGATAAAGGAGATAATGCATGGTCTTGAGTCTGCTCCAACAAATATCTTGAAATCCAATTTTATAATGATAAAATCTGCTACTTTCTACTCTGCTTCTATCTTCAGGTTTTGGGCTTCATCCTCAATCTTTTGTGTGAGAAACTTAGAAAATGAAGAATCCCTGAATAGACTATTTCTTTCTAAGAAGTTTTACAAATAACTTAAAGAAAAATGTTTTTATAAAATTTTCTTAAAAAAGGTGAAGCCTGCCTCATATATTTTCTTAACATGATGTTTTTCATTCAAATATATTCCTTCCTCTTCCAATTCTTGTTCCAAGTCTGCTCAACACAAACTTCTTTCTATTTGTACCTCAAAGGTGGTTTTCACTTATTTTCCCTTTCTTTGGTAGATTGATAGATCAATTTATCTTTCCATTTCAATGCAGCTAAAATCTGACCTCGGAATGTTATTCAAATTTTAATTTATTCAAGGACCTCTTTCTCAATGATCAGGATCATTATTTTCACACAATTTAATTCTTCCCATAAGTAATTTGCTCAAACTAATATGGTGTTCTACCTGACCTTCAGATCCTCTATGAATCCCTTTCAATTAACTATAAAGCAAATATTTTTAAGTTTGCATGTTGCTGATGATATACAAATTATTTAAATGTTGACTAAAATAGCGGTAGCTAAATATAGCTCTAATACATAACTCATTTAATCTTTTCCAATTTCAATTAAATCAAGATGTCTCGTATGTTTTGTAAAAGACATTGCATGTTTTATGAATCTAAATTAAAATTTGGTATTGGTTTAATATTAATTAGCAAATAAATAAGTACATTAGTATTGGTAATGGGGGGATGATGAAATATTATACATGAAATCCCCATTATCTGTATTTACTGCTAAACATTATTATGTGTTAAATTATACAGGCCTCAAATTAATGAACTATTACGTAATGTATTTACATCTGATAGCCAGTATATGGAGACAGTGCTTCTCATTACTTTATACCTACTATTAGATGTACTTATTAAGGACATGATGATAATGATGATGAAGATGATGATGATGACAACATTGTAGAAATGGAAAAATCTGACTCCAAAAGGGGGAGGAATACATAGTCTTGAGGTAACTTAGTCTTGACTTTCTGTTGAAACATTTAACAGGAGAATTGATTAGATAAAATAACAAAGTCAAACTTGATGTGACTGACACTTCGAATAGTTATAGGATGTGAATAATGTCAAATTTCTTGAAATTTCTTCATTTAAAATGAATACATTTTCCACCTGTTAAATTATAATATCCACATATTTAAAAACTTGACATTTAGATATTTTGGTTAGTTTCAAAATATACATAAATTGGTTCTTGTCCATGCTAGAAGAATGATCTATATAACTAATTTTCTTGTGGAAAAATAACAAAAATATAGTCTATTTAATATTAAATAATTTTTCCAATAAGCTAAAGAGTGAACTACCAAGAACTTTTATACATCATTTCAAACTATAAAAACATATTAAACTTTTAAATAATTTTATATTTAAAATATAAAATCCAAGTAACATAAGGTAAGCAAATATCTTTCAAAGTCTCGCATACTTTTATATATAAAAATCTAAAGTGATATTAAAAAATCATATTTATAAATTTAGAAATGACAATTATAATCTTATAGCCTAAATTATTTTAAACATTTAAGAATTTTATATAGACAATGGCAAAAGAAAAACGTTATCAAAATACTAACCAACAAATACTTTGCTTTGATTATATAACTTCAAATGACCACTTTCATTATATTTTCCCTTTAAAATTCAATTTTGGCAGTTACTTTGAGCTATGTGATTCTGGGAAATGTTTTTTTCTTGTTTTACTAATGAAGTGACTGTGAGACAATAAGTGATCTTTTCATAGACTATTTCTCACTCATCATTAAGCTCTAATAACCTTTATATTTGAGTAATATTTGATGTAACCTTGTCAAATTAAAATAATTTAATGATACAATCAGATAACTTAACTTAAGGAAAATATTATTTTGAAAATATGAACCATATAAATTACATATTTTACACTAATAAATATAAACCTGAAATATATACTTTTGTTTTACTTGGTGCATTGTGAGTAAAAATTGCTGTCTTTTTTAAATTACATTTCTATTGTGTTATAATTTACTGAATTTAAATAGTCTAAAATGACATTTATAGTGTTTTTTATGTAACTATGAAATAAAGCATTGAAAGAGGAGGGAAGAAGAGAGCACAGGGGTAGAGTCAGGGAGGTGAAGGAAGGGGAAGAGAAGAGAGGAAAAATGAAGAGAAGATTAGAAGATGTATCTATTTTTCAAATAACTTCTTAGGGACAAAAATTTTTGTGTCATTAAATCTAGAAAGTTTCAAGTTTCTTGGGTGAAACAACAAGCAAAAATGTTTCTCCACATTATCAAAACAGATTACAAAAAGAAAAAGAAACACAAAGATACTAACCATTATTAAAAACCTCTTTTAGTAATTTTCAAAAGTTTACTAAACAGTGTCTGGATGGTAGGGTGGCACTAACCAAATAGAAGATTCCTGAAAATGAAAATTTAAATCTTTGAGCTGTTAGCAAATATAATTGCATTTAAAATACTAAAACTCATTATAGACTTCAGTATATTTAATTAGCCAAACTACATTTACAAATAGCTTCTGAAATGATGAAGGCCTGGAAAGCTTTAAGTATGAATTTTCCTATATTTACATTGAAATTGTTGTTGTTATATTTTATAATTTGTGTAAAATATAGTACATATTATGTCCATATATAAAAAAAGATGTATTAGTATTCTTGAAAACACTTGGAGTAGTATTTTAATACTAGAAATTTGGTACTCCATATTGAACATAGACATGCTAAATATTTATTTTAACGTATACAAACCAGAAATAGTTTAGATACTTGCAATTGATTAAAATGAACCAATTTGAATTATTGAGCTTTGTAACTCATCACTTTATAGTAAATGTATATATTCACTTATCACTACAAGATGGCATAACTATAAAATATTATCAACATTCTTATATCTAGCATTTGTTTTTAAAAGGGAAAATCAATATCTTTCAATCCTATTATTTTATACTGTAAAGTCAACTAGTCTTATTCATTCAGAATAATTTTCAATCATTAATGAAATCTACCAAATATAACCAAGCTTTTTCTATAGTAATTTGGTGTTAAATATTTTACAATATAGCAACGTATTACTAACAAATGATTTTGTTTTCTATCATTTGTGGTTTTTGAAAACCAAGACTATTTTAAGACTTTTCTAACAATTTCTAACACTGTAAGCCATTAGGTAAGCAATCTAAATTATAAGTAATCGCTAGTTTCAAATAGTTATTCTGAACCCTGCAAATTGACCCATATCCACAACAATCCAATCACCCAAATCATAACTAAAGTAAAATATAGTAGGTAGGAAATGCAATGTGTACTATTTTAATAAGAATTTACATAATATGAACAAAATAAATGCCATTTTATATGACTCATTCCGAATTTTTGCTTTGTTTTGGGGCCATACTTGGCTGATTTCAGGACTTTCTCCTGGTTCTGCTCTCACAGATTATTTCTGCTAGGGCTAAAATCAAGCTGGTGGCACTAGGGATTGAACAAGGCTCGGGCTGCAAGCGCTGCAAGCACCATACCCATTAGATTATCTCTCCAGCCCTTCCTTCTAATGATTATGTTTTTTAATTGCCTTTATTAAAGGCATATTAAACATCACATTCGTAAAACTACTCATAATCATGTTTTAATAAAATATATTATTAAAATTACCAATAATTTATTACATTATATATTTCCTTTCTTAAAGTTTAGCAGTTAAATTGTATTTGTTTTACTGATAATAATATTATTATAGTAATAGTCACTTTGAGATAGATGAAAAAATAGTTTACCAAATGTTAACTTTTCTTTTTTTTTCTTTTTTTTTTAATTTTATTTTATTTTAACACCTTGATTACATACATAAATATGTTTGGGTTTCAGTCATTTTAACTTAAACTTTTATTCATTATAGATCATGATTATTTTTAAAGATGTGTAAAAAGGTCAATTTAACTATAGTTAAATAAAGTTAAGAAATAATCTCACTTTTAAATTTCAAAACTCATACTTTATGAAATAGCCAGAGACTGTTTATGATTAAAATCTACACTAAACACCCCACAGGTTTTAACAATAATATTTAAGTGAGAAAAATTATTTTAACAGTTTTATTTTGTATTTCAACTTGTTTTCCAGTATGATCATTTGTGAACAATGTTTTACAAGGCGTCTTTGACCTTGGTAAATTTATCTGGAGTTATACATAACAGTATTTGCGTAGCTCTCAAGGTAAGACAGCATTCAAATAAGATGATAATATACATTAAAACTTTTTGCTGTTGGTTTTCTCTCTCTCTCTCTTTTTTTTTTTTTTTGTCACACCTGGCGGTTTCAAGGGTTGCTCCTGGTTCTAAGTTCAGAAATCTCCCCTGGCAGGCTCAGAGACCCTTATGGGTTACTGTGATTTGAACCACCATCAGTCCTGTTCAGCTGTGTGCAAAGCAAATGCCCTACTGCACTATACATTAAACTTTGATGTAAAAAAAAACTTTGATGTTATTTTTAAGCTTGATTATATATCTTTATGTAATTAAATATTTTTTACTAAACCACCATGAAGTACATAATTTAAAATTTCTTGATAGTTGAGTATCAGTTGTACAATGTTTGGACACCCTCTTTTTTTTTTTTTTTTTTAGGGTCACACCCAGCAGTGTTCAGGTGTTATTCATGGCTCTGCATTCAGAAATCAATCCTGGTAGGCAGGGGACCATATGGGATGCCAGTATTCGAACCACTATCTGTCCTGGATCTGCTGCTTGCAAGGCAAACACCCTACCTTTTTGCTATTTCTCTGGTTCCAGACACATTCATTTTCATCAATGTTCAATTTCCACCCTTAAGTAGCTCAGTTACCATTCCCCGGACACACCCAATCCAAACCTGCCTCTCTCACACTATTTTTTCTCTGTCTCTGCCTCTGTCTGTCTCTCTCTTGAAAATATTTTTATTTATTATTTTGTTCGTTTAAATATGTTTCATGAACTTATGAGAACTTATGAGAAATGGACTAACTGTAGAACATTTATTTCAGTTTTTACTGTAATATGATTATAGATACATATATAAACTTTGGGACTCAGAGCTTTTGGATTTGTGTTCTAAGATCACTCCTGGCCAGCTCACAGAACAATTTGGGGTGCTGTAGATGAAGCCAAGTCATATATGTATAAGCCAAACTTGCTACTTGCTGTTCTAGGTTACGATTCTGATATTAAGATAACATTTTACAGCTATATATTTTTACACTAAAGGAATTTCAATTATTAGTTTCTGAAATTAAAATGCAACTAAAATTATATTAGATACATTTAATGGAAGACATAGCTAATGTCAGACAACTGAATGCATATGTCTTGTAAGTAAATACTTGGAAATATTAAATTTGAATATCTTCACAGATGATTGTTTTTATTAGCATATTTTATCCAGTATAAATGTTTTATAAGCACTTTTGTCAGAACAAATACTTTAACATTATAGAAACAATGTGTATGTAAGTATAAGAGCATAATATTTCCATTTATCTGGTTCAGACAATACAAGAGCAGCCAAGAATGGACAGTTTTTCTTGTGAAAAATATTGCATCAATATCTCCATTCTAGCAGGTTTTAAAAAAACTATTTTTATCATTCCCAAATGCATTGTTTCATTCCACATACCTATATTGTGGCTTATATCTGTGTTTTACATTTTCCATTCAATTATAGACTGAAACAATTTTAATATACTGTTAAAAAGTTTTAAATTTTCAATTACTGGAAAGTATTTGCAGTAGGGATTATTTTATGTATAATTTACTAGTGTTCTATAGTACTAATAAATTAACTGAGTAAAGTGAATAATATTCTAAAGGAAAACAGCCAGTTAATTCCACCAAGATTTATCTGGGAGCATGGAAAAAGGAGGAAGCCTTAAGTGCAGACATATGATCACAAAACAAAGGCCAAAAAACAAACAAAAAAAAAAACCAAACAAAAATAAAACAAAGCAAAAGAACCATGAGGCATTTCTTGAAATATTCTTTGATCCCTTAGTTAAAATTTAGAATATAAATATTGATTCCAAAACAGGTTTACAAATGCAGCTTAAAAAGTATCTATTTGTTGGTAATTTATACACATGTTTCATTCCTTAAATTAATTTTCAATGACTTATTTATAAATAAATAACTTCAATAAGGGATATATTGTTGCAGTTAAGTTTTTACTTTAGTAAATCCAAAGACACTTTTTCGAGGTCCTCAGTAAAAACAAGTTGTGAAAACATATCCATTTCTCTTAAATAGAAAAGAAAGCACTTCCATGTACAAATTATATAAAACACAACACACCATATTATATATATTGAAAACTAGAAAAAGAGATACATTATTAACTTATTTTCAAAAGATATATATTTAAATACTTATTCAAATTGTCATAAAACAGTTTAAGGAGTATATGATCACCTAACTCATCCTTAACAAATCAATAAAATATACACATTACCAGATAGAGCATAATTGTATATTAAGCATTTAGCTTAGTTATAAGAGCAAAATCAAAAACAGAACCCTTCAAAAAATCCATACAACCTCAAATGCACTAAGAAATGTCTTGATTACACATTCATTTTTTTGGATTGCTAACTTAAGGAAACAGAAAACATGTAAGAGGAAATTATACTTGATTTCTAATAAGCTTTTTAGACAAAAAAGAAAAACATTTTTAGTATCTTTCCAAATGTTTGTTATACTTTAGAAAAAAACTGAAATCAATGTTTATTTAAAATATTACATATTATTTTAAAAATTGTATCTGATGAATTGATATATGTACCAAAATTAAAACCTGAGTATTACAAAATTTGTAATGCACCATCTTGTGGTTATCTGAAAGGAATGCAATTCCTTAATATTCTTTTAAGAATACATATTTTACCTTTGTCAATATTATCTGTTTTAACTTATGTTCATCTTGAAAAGATACAAACAAAAACTTGAAATCAAGGAAAGATTCTGGTTATCTGAACTTTTTGTTAACATTTGACAAATTACACGCTATACAATATATTTGAGTATCAAAATATTGTTCTTTGGGTTGAGTGCATGCGTGTTTGCTTGAACCCATATACAATACTTAACAATGCATAGTCACATAAGGGTTTCTACCCCCAACACAGGGTAAGCCTGAAGCAACAACAAAATCAGTTTACTATCACTTTAAATAACATACATTATCATTATTTTTACCTCTACTAGAGGTCCAATGGCATCGAAATGCCATCTTTTTCATATTTTTCTGAGAAGTTTGTTTTCAATTACATAATGGGGACAGAATTTTATAAAATACATCTTTGAGGGGAAAAAGACATAAATGGGATAAAGATGCTTTCATCTTATGCTGGCATCACATAAGGCCAACACAGATCTTATCTCTGGCCCTTCATTAGGTCCCAATAAACACTACTTGGAATGATCCCTGTGTATAAATTTAGAAGTAGTCTATGAATATGGTTGTTTATGGCCCAAACCTATGCCAAGACATATAGTACATATGTTTATGGCCCAAACCTATGCCAAGACATATAGTACATATGTACATATATGTCTCTACATATATATGTCTATATATACACATACACATACATATATACATATATAACACATATATGCAAATAGATTATCTTTGGTGTGCAAAACAATTCATTGTATGCTTCATTCTCAATAAAGGACTGTATAATAACTTAATAATGTTATGTTTACCTTATATTTACACTTTAGAAATTTAGGTTATAATCTAAAATTTTAAGTAAGCTGCAATATTCTGCTTGCATTATAAACATTTTACTATGAAATCTCGGATCAGTTTATGGGCCATTTTAACAGATGAAACCAGGTATTAAACATTTACCTATTTAAGGATTTACTTTTTTTAAACTGCGGCTGTTTGCTTGATAAATATAACACAAGCCAGCATAAATCAAAATATCTCATACCATCATATAGTTGATGCTGAATAAATTTTTTCATTGTATATTCAGAAACTTGTACTATATCCAGTGTTTGTGACCTCCACATACTTTAACTCCAAATGGGATAGTATCACACAAATTAAGAAGTTAAGATATTGTCTAACAATATATATATATATATATTATCACAAAATATGAGACTAATGGGGACTTGACTTAGACCTCATGTGATCGAATACTGTCCAACCCCAAACCCAACATTAGAACAGCGCAGTTCCCTGCAGAAGCACTATGAAGTAAATTCCCTGCAGAGGAGTCTCTAATACTGCTCTGGTACCAACTTGCCCAGGATAGGTTCACACAACACCCTGTCCATGAAGAAACAGCAATAACTTGACCTATGGACAGGTTATCTTACCTCATCATCTAATGGTGAGATGATGTCAGATAATACTTTTTCCTTTGATTGGTGCAAAAACAAAGATCACTAAATACATAACAACAACTATGTTATGATTACAATAACCATGACTGAGCAGATCTTCTGGTACCATAAAGACTCTATCCTAGACTTCATCGTAGGATCTGTGCAAAAATCAATATATCTAATTACAGAGGACTGACTTTGACAACCACAACCAAGCAGAACATTTCCTTGCACCATGAAAAAAGACTTTGGGGTTAGACAATGAACAGATGCAGAGCCTGTAGTGAGGCTCATTACAGCAGGTTTCAATCAACCTTGGAGACATCCTTTATCCCTTAGTCCAAAATAATTTCCTTTATCATTTCCCCAATACTTGATGTGCCTTTGCAAAAAAAATCACCATACCAGGCCCCCCTTTTTTAATATTTATAACTTTAAGACAAGGGCTTCTGCCCACTTTGTTTTTATATTTTTAAATTCTGACCATAGAATATGAATCTTGTTCTGCCTCATATTTATATGTCTTCCTACAAACTGGGAAAAAAATGTGGATGGTACCAGGAGCAAATCAGTCTCATGAGAATGGAGTGAAAATAAAAAAAATGATCAGATTTAAATACCCAACTCAAAGCTAATGAAAATAGAATCAAGAGACCCAACTACAAAAGGGACCTGTTAGACTAATGGTTAGTGGTAGAGGTATGGGATGCATGCTGGGAACAGTGATGGAGGAAAGTCATCATTGGTGGTGGGAATTGCCCTAATTCACTCTCACTATGTACTTTAAATATAACTGTAAAAGACTTGTAATTCAAATATATTTCAATAAAAATTTAAAAAAGAGATGAAGCTAAGAACCCATTGTATTAAATATATTAAATAAATAATCAAAACGTTTCTAAGAAGATATACATAATTTTAAATGATTGAGCATAACCTTTTTGAGTTATATCAAAATAGTTATTTGTATTATTTTGATAATATTTTATAAACTAGCTAAAATTTAACTTTATTACTAATTTAAGTAGGTGAAAGATAGAAAGCAAGCAGAAGAGAAGAAATGTAAAGGAAGGGAGGAAGGGAGGAAGGAAGGGAGGAAGGAATGAAGGAAAGAAGGGAGGAAGGGAGGGAGGGAGGAGGAATGAAGGGGGTAATCTTCATACATTAATAGGCAATATTTCATATCTTGGTTATACAAACCAAATCATTTCATCTTTGTTCTGAAAACTTAATAAACGATATATACAGAAGAACACAACAAATATAAAATAGTTTACTTAGGGAGTTGAACTTATAAGAAAAAGGTTTCCAGTTTAACGCTTAAAGAGGTTTGAAATGGACAAAATTCCCAGCATTCTCAAAGGAAAAGAAAGAGTATTTCCAATGGTGATAGAACCTGAAGAGCTCAGAAATAGTATGTGAAATACCAGTTCATCTTTTTTTGGTCCCCCTCGACTCCCTCCAAAGAAGGGGCAGAACCCTACCACTCTGGTTTTTAGGTACTGTATTTTATACTCAAACTCACTACTTACACTGTTGCATAGACTTGAATATCTTCCTTATTTTCCTGCATATAAGATGACTGGGTGTACAAGACAACCCCCTACTTTTCCTGTTAAAATATAGGGTTTGGGATATATTCTCTGTATAAGACTATCTCTCTTTAAATGAACAACAATTGGAAATTAAAAGACATAAGAGAAAAAGAGTAGAACCTTCAAAGTTTAACAGTATATGTTTAATAAAGCAGGACTTTGGAGTGCCAACAATCATTTTACATTTGTCATTTGTAGTTAAGACTGCTTTCTTAATTATGATCTACATTGAGATCAGGCAAAGGGGGCTCCTCCAAGAGCAGCTGTCTGGGGTGCATTGATTAATAGGACAGCTAGAGAAAGAAAGAGTGTCTCTTCTGTGTCCCATAAAAGCTGAACAGAGGACTGAGCACCTGAAAGCTGCATACCCAGTGGTTGGAAGTCTCTAAATTGAAGTAAGTTTCACCAACCTATATACCGGTTTATAAGACGACCCCTAACTTTTAAGAAGTTTTTCATGAGTTAAAAAGTTGTCTATTTGGGGGCCTGGCGGTGGCGCTGGAGGTAAGATGCCTGTGCTAACCTAGGACGGACGGCGGTTCGATCACCCGGTTCCCCATATGGTCCCCCATGCCTGCCAGGAGCAACTTCTGAGCGAATAGCCAGGAGTAACCCCTGAGCGTCACCGGGTGTGGCCCCAAAACAAAAGCAAAAACAAAAAAAAGTTGTCTATTATGCCTGAAAAATTACTGTAATCTAAAATAATTAGAGTATGATTTTGAGAGAAACATGGAAAAATATGGCTTGTTCAATGGAAAAAGATCGGACAAAAATTATGTTCTTAGACAAGTGAAACTTTGTTTTGTGAAATAAAAGATGCATAAAGAAAAGGTAAAAATTAAGAGGTACATATTTTATTATAAGGTAGAGATCAAACAGGCCTTACAGTGCTAAATGGAAATATTGAATTTAAAGTTTAATCTAAAAACAAATAATAACCTGACATAATGTGAAAGCACTGGAAAATTAATGTCTTATGTAGTATCCAATGTTGTTTCTTTTTAAGGTGGTATGCACATTTCATTTTTTAGGGGGGGGCACACCCGGTGATGTCCAGGGATTACTCCAGGCTATGTGTTCAGAAATTGCTCCTAGATGGGGGGACCATATAGGATATTGGGGATTGAACCCAGGTCTGTCCTGGGCTGGCCATACGCAAAGCAAATGCCCTACCACTGCGCTATCACTCAGGCTACCACATTTAACTATACATATATTATTTTATACATATATTACATAATATATTACATATATACATAATTATACATATATTATTATATTAAATATACATATATATTTTACCTACATTTTCAGTTAACAATAATTTTCAGCCATAGATTTAATAAAATTTCCAGATTAATATGTGAAAAATTCAACTACTTGTTTATAAAAGCATCATAGCAGAATAGATTAAAAATATGTTTTCTTTTTTAAACTATAGTACTTGCAGAAGCATTATACATAATGCATAGTTCAGCTAAACCATAAAAACAAGACACTCCGAGACATGTGCAATAGATTATGACATTTTGCAAAGAGATTAATGTATTTTATTTTAGCCTGAGGTATAATTTAAAGACAAATCATTACATATAATTTGAGATTCCAACTAGATTTCCAAAAAATTCTTCTAGATTATTTTACTTCATATTAATCATTAGATACTACATACCACATTTATTAATTAATGATAATAAAAATTATAAACACTATTTTATCATTAATAAAATTTTGATTACAATGATAATTTTGATACTAGGATTGTAGCATTAAAATGTATTTAAAATTAAAGGATAATCAGAGCAGTTAAAATAATGTTTTATATATCTAAGTTACAAATATATTTATCTAAAATAAAAGGAAAAATAAATCATTGTGATTGACTAAATTCCTCAAACTTTTTTTTGTAGTTTATTCACTTCTATAGCAGGAATGCAGAAAAATTTAAAGTAAAGTTTTCTCTAATGTTACATACAAAATTTTTATTCCAGAAATTATAAGTAATTTTATATAATTTTAAAAGACTTAAAAAATTCATAGTAGACTCACCCATATGCTCCTAAATGCATAATTTAAAATATTCTATTTTATTCTCTGCATATTTGCCACCCCAATGTATGGTCTAATGTTTAATCTTGGAATATTTTATTCTCACAAAATAAAACAAATGTTTAGATACAAAATGCCAAACATACTGAAGACTTAAAACTGTTAAGACAGTATTTTGTTGGAGCCAAAAATATGGCGCAGTAGTAGGGCATTTGCCTTGCATGTGGCTGGCCTAGGATAGACTGCAGTTTGATCCCCGACATCCCATATGGTTCCTCAAGTCAGGGGAGATTTCTAAGCTAGCCAGGAGTTACACCTGAGCGTCACTGGTTGTAGCCCAAAACTCCCCCCCACAAGAAAACCCAGTGTTTTGTATTACAAATTTGCATATGAAAGCGGTGTGTATATCTGACATTTTTCAATGAATATTTTCTTCAGTTCCATAGAACCAAGGAAATTGTGGCCTAGAAATATATAATTCAAATTAGGTTCAATGATAAAATAAAAAGATATTCATACAAGAAATTAAAATTCAAAGAAAACTTCCAAGTCTTAATATTTTGAGGGTTGGCATAGTCTTCTGAGGACTCTGTTTTTAGGAAAATTAATAAAAATGAAACCCTGGAATAAGAAAACTCATTAAGAATAACATTAAGGGGCCTGTCGGAGATATATCACAGTGAGTAGAGTGCTTGCTTCATTTATACATGGCCGGGTTCAATCTCAGGTATCCTGTAGTCTCCTAGCACTGCCAGGAGTAATTCCTGAGCACTGCCATGTGTGGCCCAACAACAACAATAACAAAAAGCATGATGTTCAATGGTCTAACATATATAATATCAGAAAAATGTGTTTTATAGTGTACTTACTTATTCTACAATTTTCTTTACTGAACATCTTTGAATAAATATTTCAGATATTGGTTCCTAACTTGGATATTTTCAGTATTGTAACAATAAACACTTTTTGTTTGTAGAGAAATGTTTTTCTTATTATTAAATTTCTGAATTTTTCTTCATTAATTATTATTTCATTTAAATAATTGTAATGGATGTAAAGCATCAAATGAATGATTTTCAAGTTTTTAAAAAAAAGAGGAATAACCAATTTTCCTGAAGGTACAATTATAGACATATTAGGATTAATATTTTTAAATCACAAAGGTGATCATAAGGTCTTTTTTGTCATTTTTATATAATGAATGAAATAATGTAACTAACAGTCACAGTTCTAGATAATTATCCTTGGTTGAAAGATGAAATATAATTTGTTTTATTATGACAACTATTAATTTAAATGGCAAAGAAGTGGCATTTACCTTTTCCAATTGAGCGTTTTTTTTGGATTTGTATAAAAACTCTCCCACTGCCACAAAAACAGAGAGCACCAAACCAGCTGCCAGAACAATGAAGATGCCACCAATATTCTGAACCCCAAGGGCACTGGCCTCTTTGCTCTCTTCCTCTGGGCAACCATTGCCCCTCCACCACTTTTCCTTCATCATGTGCAGCTTGCCTTCCTCTTGCAGCTGAAGAATTGCTATAGTTATTTTGTCTCTATATGGAGAACCTAAAAGAGAGTGGAGAAGGAGTTATTTGAACTGTTTCTGGAAACCAAAATTTCATAATTAAAGGTCAGGATGATAAGATGAGCACTGTATTTTCATCACATTTTCTAACATGTGCCAATAATTATTTTAAGTAGAAAATAATTGGATCAAGACAGAGAATAGAAGTTTAAGAAGATAAATTCTAGGAAGTAACCTTTCTAGATTTTGAAGTGTAAAGCAACTTTATTTTGAAAGAGGAAATTGTCACCTATTAATAGCCAAAACTCAGAGCATTAGAAAATCAATATAACAAAAACAGAAATCTGCAAGAAGAAATAGATATAAATTTCAAGTAAAAGTACGGGTATCATTATGCACTGGAAAGAGCATGGATAAATATTAACTCTTGTTTATTAAAGTTACAGAAAAATAGTGCCAAGGAATTAAGTGTAGTTATTAATGCACCTGTGATTCACAACTAAAATTAACATAGATTGCAAATTGTATTTGAAATTTGATATAACAGAAATAATACATTTGCACAAATTTGGATATTGCAAAACTCATTATGAGAATGTAATGTCATTGTTGCCTGTTTATTATTTTGTGTTTTGGGAGGAAATGTTCCTTCTAATAGAAGTAACTATATAAATAAAATTTAACATGCTAATGGATAAAGATAAATTTGTTTTAAATTTATAAGCAATTCCTTTTCTAATTGGTTGCCACTTTATGATTTTAGCAAATCTTAAAGATTTTCTCCTGCCTAACACCATTTTGTTTCTAAATTTAATTGTTTTTGTTTTTGTTCTTTTGGGGAACACACCCAGTGATGCCCAGGGGTTACTCCTGGCTATGAGCTCAGAAATTGCTCCTGGATGGGGGGATCATATGGGATGCCAGGGTATCTCGAACCACAGTCCGTCCTAGTCTAGTGCTGGCAAGGCAGATGCCTTACCACTCCATGCCACCACTACAGCCCTAAATTTAATTTTTTAATTTTTCCTCTACCTTTATACTCCACAGTGCATTTTCTTTTCTCCATTTGTTTTTGTTTTGTTTTGTTTTGTTTTGTTTTGGGACACACCTGGTGATGGTCATGAATTATTCCTAATTCTATACTCAGGAATTATTTCTGGAGCTCAGAAAACTTTATGTGGTGCCAGGGATTGTAACAAGGACAACAGAATAAGTCAATAGAGTAAGTCAGGGTAAGGCAATAGGGATTGTAAGGCAAGTTCCTTACCAACTGTGCTATCTTCTTTAGCTCAAAACAGTAATTTTTCTGAGAAAATTCATACATATATACATAATACATAACACAAAATATAGTGTATTTTTATAAAAATACTAAACATTTTAACATATATTTAAAGTTAATAAACTTATTTTTATCTTAATGAACCAAAAACAATTAAAATATTGTTAAAAACCTTTTATGACTCATGATGGAAAAATTCTTGTTTTAAAATTGGCTCAATTGAATAATTCTTGGAGAAAAATAGACAAGCAAACAGTAAAAATAAAAAGGAAAGAATACAATGTAATTAACCTACAGGTTAATTTGAATTGATGTAATATAAAATACAGCAGAAGAGCTGCTTTTTTAACATAATCCTTTATATTATCAGAATAAATGTAAAAATATTTTGCTTTTATGCATAATGTTCACAATTTTCATTCAAATATGATTTTATCAATTCATATAATAGACATTAAAAAATCCCATTCACATTACTGCCATACAAACTCAAATATCTTGGAGTCAATTTAACTAAAGAGGTAAAGGACTTATACAAAGAAAACTACAAAAGCCTGCATCAGGAAATAATAGAGGACATAGGGAATGGAGACACATACCCTGTTCATGGATTTGCAGGATTAATATCACTAAAATAGCAATCCACTCCCACAGAAATGTACAGATTTAATCCTCCAAAACTACATATGACATTCTTCAAAGAAGTGGATCAAACACTCCTGCAATTCATTCAGAGTAACAAATACCCATGGATAGCTAAATCTATGCTTGGGAAAAGGATTATGGGAGGCATTACTTTCCCAATTTTAAACTGTATTACAAAGCAATAGTTATTAAAACAGCATGATATTGGAATAAAAACAGATCCTCAGATCTATGGAATAGACTTGAGTTTTCAGAAAATGTTCCCAGACATACAATCAACTAATCTTTGATAGAGGGGCAAGAAATCCAAAATGGAGCAAGGAATGCTTCTTCATAAGTGGTGTTGGCACAACTGGTCAGCCACTCTTGCAAAAAAGTTAACACAGATCCCCATTTAATACCATCGCAAAACCAAATGGATTTAAGACCTAGACATTAGCACTGAAACCATAAGCTATTTAGGACATGTAGGTAAAACACTTGATAACATTGAGACTAAAGTCATCTTTAAGGAGGAAACAGCACTCTCCAAAAAGTGGAAGCAGAGATATACATATGGGAATATAGTAAGCTGAGAAGTATCTGCATCTTAAAGGAAATAGTGCCTAGGATACAAAAGCAACCCCTAGAAAGGGAGAAATTATTCACTCAATACCCATCAGATAAGGGAATAGGCTAATATCGAAAATATACATGTTATTGACAGAGCTTATCAACAACAACAACAACAAAAACCACATCTAGCCCTATCAAAAAATAGGGAGAAGAAATGAACAGATACTTTGTCAAAGAAGAAATACAAATGGCCAAAAGACACACGAAAAATTGCTCCACAGCACTAATCATCAGGAAGATGCAATTCAAAACAATAATGAGGTACCATTTCATGCCACAGAAACTGGTACACATTACAAAGAATAAGTATAATCAGTGCTGCTGGGATGTGGAGTAAAGGAAACTCTTAATCACTGCTGGTGGGAATGCCATCTAGTCCAGCCATTATGGAAAACAATATGGATATTCCTCAAAAAACTGGAAAATGAGCTTCCATATAATCTAGCTCTACTACTTCTAGGGATATATATACACTAGGATCTCAAAAAAGCAATACAAAAATTCCTTTCTCACACCTATATTCCTTGCAGTGCTATTTACAATAAGCAGATTCTGGAAAAAGTCATGATGCCCTTCAACAGATGGCTAAAGTAACTTTGGTACATATACACAATGAAATATTATGCAGCAGTCAGGAGAGATGAAGTCATGAATTTTTCCTACATTTGAATGTACATGGAATCTATTATGCTGAGTGAAATAGGTCAAGGGGAGAGAGAGATAGAGAGAGAAAGAGAGAGAATACTCACTCATCTATGAGTTTTAAAAAGTTAAGGACATTATTTTAATAAAGCTCAGAGATAGTAGAGATGAGGCTCTAAGGACTGACTAAGAATATGAAGCTCACCACAAAGAGTGGTGAATTCAGTTAGGTAAATAACTACACTAACAACTATCATGACAATCTTAATGAGTGAGAGAAGTAAAATGCTTGTCTCCAATACAGGTAGAGGTTGGGAAGGAGGGAGGGTGGGCACTGGTGGTGAGAATGTTGCACTGGTATAAGGCAGTGTTCTGTTTATGACTGAAACTTAACTACAATTATGCTTGTTATCATGGTGCTTAAATAAAGACTTTATATTAAAAAGTGCAAATATATATATATATATATATATATATATATATATATATATATATATACTGCTACACTGTTAGATCTGTGGGCTAAGGGTGGAGGTATGAGATGCATGCTAAGAATTCTGGTGTAGGGAGGTCAATACTGGTGGTAGAATGGCTCTAATTAACTATCTCTATATGCTCGAAATACAGCTGTGAAGGACATGTTATTCACAATAGTCTCAATAAAAATTTAAAAAACATAACTGTCCAACTAATCTATTGTTGATAGAACTTCTGAGAATAGTATGGCTAAAATAAAAATATGACTTCTTTGTTGGAAATGTATTATGAGCAAAAGATTGTTTGGCAATTACTTGAAAGTATACATCTAGAAGTTCCATTTTTTTAAACTCTTCTTTATTCCCTTTTATATAAATTTATATTTATATATTTGTCCTCCTCTGTTTTCTTTCTTGTAATTTCTCCTCTTTTACAGCCACTGCTTATCACCTCTTGTTTTCTCACCTCTTTTTATTCCTTTCTACGATTACTTGTGTAATGGAAAACCACATTGCTATATACAATTTTTTCTAAGTCTATCTCTACTACACAGAATTTAGTGCTTTGCTCATTAGATTTTTTCAAATATTTGACAGAAAACATTTGTGAACTGTAAAATCAGTTTCTTCTGCTATTTCAGCACACTTATATAGTATAAAAATGAAAAATGTAATTAGTATTGAATTTAATTATTTAAGAGCATGTTTATTCATAAAAATATTCTGACATATTACAAATCAAGTAGTCTAATAACTATAAACTGTTTGAAAGATAATAGAATTACATTATCTGTTTTCCTGTTAAAATATATAGGGTTTGGGCTATATTTGTGTATAAGACTACCTCTCTTTTAACGCACACCAAATGGAAATTAAACGTAAGAGAAAAAGAGTAGAATTCTCAAAGGTTAACAGTATATATTTAATAAAGCTAGACTTTGGAGTGCAAACAATCGTTTTACATTTGTCATTTGTAGTGAGTGACTGTGATTTTTTAATTGTGATCTACATTGAGAGCAGGGACAGGGGGCTCCTCTAAGAGCAGCTGGCTGGGGTGCAGTGATGAATAGGACAACTAAAGGGAAACAGAGCGTCTGAGAACTCAGCACCAGAAAGCAGCATTCCAGCAATGACACCCGGCAGCTGGACAGGATGCAGCACTCTGTAACTCAGCTCCTCTGTGTGCCCTGAAAAATGAAACAGGACAGCAGAAGACCCAGTGATGATACCTGGCAGCTGGATTGGATGGGGTGGTAAGAGGGTTTCAGATCACTCATCCCTGAAGCTGGAGTAAGTTTCAGCATGCCGTATACTAGATATAAGACAACCCCAGACTTTTAAGTTTTCCATAGGCTAAAATGTTGCCTTATATGATGGAAAATAAGGTGATAAATTTCCTACAGCAGGAATAATCTCATCTTTGTAAAACAAACATCATTTTTTCTTCAAATGATGACTTGTTAACTACAACATATAGTTAACAGATATAAAACCTTATGAATTTTCATTTTTGTATTTATATTCTGATTCAGGTTTTTGTTCATTTTTTTATTTGGGGGCCACATTTAGTAGTACTGAGTGGTTATATAAAGCTTTATACTCAATATAAAAACCATATGGGATGCCAAGGAACAAACCAGGATGGACACATGCAAAACATAACTGCTACACTATTGCTCCATTCCTCTTTCAAGTTTTTTTTTATCATAACTTGACTCAATACATGATTTAAGTCACTTATAAATTAAGACATGGAGTCAGAAGACAGTCACCTCACCTATCACATATATCTAAGACTAAGAGAACTAAAATTTACAGAGAACTCACCTGACTACAAGGCATGATTATCTGTGCATCACAAGAATATGTCTCTAAAATAGGGCCAACAAAATGTAATGAACTGATTTTATGAATGCAGTACTTATATGTCTCACGACTTTGCTCTGATATTCTCCTCTCTTTATATAAATGTTCTCACAATCTGTTTTAATTGTCTAGGCAAATGTTGACAGTCTGGCATAGTAAATTTGCCCAACAAATCAGTTTTGAATTTATGACTTTGGATTAATCAATGCACACGCTGACTAAATCAGAGATTCAGTGTTTGCACATCAAGTCTATAAGAACTGTTTTTATCCGAAAAAAAAATGCATGCACCACTTAAGCCATATGGTCAGTATTTACAATATTAATAATGGCTGCTTATGTTTATTTTAATCTCTAGAATGTGTTGATCATGCTTTATGGAACAGGCATAGATTACTGAAATCTTCATCTGTTTTAAGGGGCATGAAATTCAGGCTTTAACAAATATGTCATAAATGTATAGCCTCTGTAGGTGTAATTTGTAAGTTTTTTGTTTGTTTAAATCAGGTCTTGAATATAATTAGATCTGGATTTAGCTTTGCAAACTCACTTCAATAACATTAAAATCATACAGCTTATGCGATGAAAAAATAGAATGCATTTTAATGGAAAATTTGACCTGCAGGAAGATGAATAAATTTCATCGATTTTGTGCATTATGTTCAAATAATGAAGACAAATGTATTCATTCAGTTTTGTAAAGCTGAAAATCTGAAGGCCAGCAATTTTATGCATCTATAATGATGAATATTATGCATCTATAATGATGAATATTACGGTACTTATTATATGATGAATTGGGAATTCTAGCAAAGGATGGAAAACACAGCATATAAAAACAGGCTTATCATAATAATTTTTATTTTTATAAACTTTGGCAACTGCCTCAAACAGTATTATTTCCCAAATACCAAAATTATTTTCCCTCATTAAGTGACAAGAAATGAAGAAATAAAATTAAATATATTTAGTATTAGAAAAAGAAGTTAAGACAAGAATTTTAGGTCAATTACCTTAAAAATATATCTTTCATTTAATATTTATATTAAGTATATTTAATTTAATATATTTTTAATCATAGTAGGGTCTCCAAAATGATGTTCAGAAGTCAGAGACCACTCCACTCCTCAGACAGGCAGGCTAGTGGCTCAGTGTAAAGACCTATGGATGTGGTAGTGCTTACTCTTTGTGGTTTCATGCATTTCCAGAGCCACCTCAGAATTTCCCAAGGCCTCAAGAGCCTTAGGTAGAAATCCTGGGGATTAAGATGAGGGCTTCACTACTGTACCAGCAGTGCTCTTTTATTTTGTTTTGTTTTGTTTATGGGCCACACACTGTTGTGCTCAAGGCTTACTCCTGGTTCTACTTAGAGATGACTCCTAGTGGGTTTGGGAAACTACATGGGATGTTGAGGATTGAACCTATATGTTTGGTCTACAAGACAAAAACTCGACTTACTTTGCAATCTTCCCAGAGCACAGATAGCACTCTTGAAGCCATAAATGTATTGTATATTCAGCTTATCTGTAAAATTCTTCTTTCATCTTTCATATATGCCTTTATATAGACTATGACTAATTTAAATTTTAACAACATAATTATTAATGATGTTTTAGATGTATTAATTATTGACTTACCCCATTAGTTAAGATTAAATGAGATTAGAGAAAATTTCAGCATCAGATATTTCTGATTCTCTTTATCTTCTTAGCTGAAATACTGACACTTATCAAAGTAGTGAGGACATGACAAATAAAGTATATCACTAGGTTATTACTAAAGATAAAAATTTTAATAAGAATATTAAATATTAAATATCAAACATATTTCATCATTTCTCCTAAATGGAATATAAAAAGGCAAAATACAGTTCCTCTGGGTGACAAATTCAATGGTTGTTGATTCCATTAGGAAGGCATAATCAGAGGTGAGAACTCGCTGGATCCCTTCTTCATTACTTTTGACAAGCACTGACTGCCTCCTGCTACTCATAAAGGCCCACATTTTGTCGTATGTGGAGATTTTTGATTTCTGGGAAAAAATAAAACACATGAGAAAAAGGTCTAGACTTCTAGTGTATTATTTTCCTTTCTTTGTTTGTTTGTTTTTGGGTCACACCTGGTGGCGCTCAAAAGCTACTTCTGGCCCAGTGCTCAGAAATAACTCCTGGTAAGCTCGGGGGACCCATATGGGATGAAGGGATTCAAACCACTGAGCCTCCTGGATCCGTTGCGTGCAAGGCAAACTCCCTACCGTCGTGATACCTCTCAGACCCCTATTTTTCTTTTTCTTTTTCTTTTTTTATTTTGAAAGTGTATTTATTGATTGATGATTGAGTCGTTTGGGGGCTACACACAGCGGCCCTCCGTGGTTACTCCTGGCTTTGCACTCAGAAATCAACCCTGGCAGGCTGGGGACCATGCCAGAATTTAAACCGGATTCCTCCTGGGCCTGCCGCATGCAGTGCAAATCCTATCCCTGTGATATCTCTCAGGACCCAATAGTGTATTTTTTCTATTATCTGACTTTTCATGGATTATTTTGCGGGCCTAATTCTCAAATGTGTATAAGTAAGTACTTAGCATTTAATTAAGAGAGTCCAAGAAAACTTTTACTATGGTTGATTAGAAAGAAATCAGTGCAGCTGAAAATGTCATTAGGTAGCAATTCTCCTTGCTCTGAAAAGTATGTTATTGCCTATGTTGATAGGAATTCACTTGTGGTGGGTTAAGAGGCAAACCTGGGCCAGGGATATAGGCAAATGGTTATTGTGAAAGTTTTACATTCTGGTGGCCATGACTTATCATACTTCAAGAATTGAAGTGTATGGAAGTTGCTATGTGGCAACAAAACAAACAAAAAAAGAGGCAATAAAATTACTGAACATATAATTTTAGTAATATTTAATATTTATTAGTGAAAATTTATGTGACTTTTCTTGTTGTTTTCTGATTTAATCACATCTAGAGCTTTGGTTTCTCTCCTAAATCTTGTGAATAGAATAGGAAGTTCAGTTAACTTATAATTAAATAGAAGATCTACAACATAAGTTATCATACAGTAACTACCACATTAAAATAGCATGGCTACATTCAGGCAAACTATGAACATGATTTAATATCAGTCCAAGCTTAATTAAGCATGTGTGCTTATTTCGCTTTTACTTTTACCCCATTGTTGATTGTACTGCTAAAGAATTTTGGTGCAAACAAAACGTTCCTAATTAAATCACAAATATCTGAATCATTGAGCAATTTAACAGTGCACTTTGAGCAGTCCTCAAGAATTATGTGTGGTGATGGTTAGTCCTCTTATTTAGATGAACCACATAGGTCAGGCCTCATAATCTAAAAAGTTATGCATGGACTTTCAAAGATAAAAAGGAAAATAATATGTAACTTTACCAAATACAGTAGGTAAGATGTTTGTTGCCTTACATGTGGTTTCCCCAGGTTTGATCCCCTATTTTCACATGGTCCCTAAGCCTGCAAGGAGTTATTTCTGTACACAGGGTCTAGAAAAAGGCCTGATCACTCCCAAGTATGGAGCACCTCCACAACTTATACATTTTGATTTCTCAAGAAAAAGATGGTATTTTATGTTTAAATTCTATAATTAACAATATATGCTTCTATAGTGACTGAAAAATTTAGCAAATATTAAATCAAAGGAAAGACAGTTTCTCTTATATCACACGGACAAGATTAGGAAAGAACATGTCATGAAGGCTGTAATTCCTGAGGATACAACTCAAAATTAGGGGGTATTTTGGGAACAAATCTACATTTTTCTAACTTAAATCCATTTTCCTCTACTTTGTGTGTGTATAGTTGTTTATCTTATGAGCTATATACAGGATAAAGCAGCATCTAAAATAGTCTTTTAGGGACTGGAGTGAAAGCACAGCGGGAGGGTGTTTGCCTTGCATGCAGCTGACCCAGGATGGACCTGGGATTGATCCCCAGTGTCCCACATGGATTCTGAACAAGAAACAATTTCTGAGCACATGGCCAGGAGTAACCCCTGAGCATTACAGGTTTGGCCCAAAACCAAGATAAATAAAAAAAATAAAATATTTTAGGTGAATTATATGTTTTGGATTTAGATTAAAGAAGATTTTAAGCTATGCAAATATAATAATATATTTAACAAAATCTAACAATATTAATAGTCCTCCAACTTTTCAACAATAATAGTTAAAAAGAAAAAGCTAATAATAGTTACAGAAATGTCAGTTGCCATTGGTTGAAAGTTTATGTGTGAAAATCAGAATCTTATTCAAGTACTAGAATTGCATGTCACTGGACTAAAAATATTCTACTATTCACTCTTCTATTCACTATTCTACTGTTTACTAGTTTATATTTCTAATAAAATGATACCATAGAAAATCATGATTTTTTGCCTGAAATACTTTCCAAGAAGTATTTGAAAGAATAAAGTATTTATTTTTATACTATACTTCTTTAAAGTTATATAAATAAAAATTGTCCATAATGTACCATCTTCTCAAACACATTTTAATGGAATGCTAGATTATCAATAAATTAATAAAATATAATTTGTTTGTGTTTCTAGGTCACACTTTTTGGTGCTCAGGGTTTTTTTCTGTACTCGGTCTCTCTTAACTGGTAGTGTTCGGGGAACATACATGTGGTGTTGGGAAAAGTAGTTGTGTTAGCCTCCATCAAGTCAAGAAGCATTTCTTTGATACTAAACTAAGCTTTGTTAAAGTTAAGAACTCAGCATTATCAGTGTTGGGACAACTGGTCAGGCACTTACAAGAAAATGAACTCAGACCTCCATCTATATCATGCATAAAGATCAAATCCAAATGGATTAAAGACCTTGATATCAGACCAGAAACCATAAAGTTTATAGAAAAACATAAAACACTCCGTGATATAAGTAAAACACTCCATAACATTGAAACTAAAGGCATCTTCAAAAAGGAAACATCACTCTCTAAACAAGTGGAACTAGAGATAAACAAATGAAAATATATTAAGATGAGAAACTTCTTTACCTCAAGGAAAAACTAACTAGGATACAAAAGTCAACCACAGAATGGGAGAAACTATTCATCCAATACCCATCAGATAAGGGATTAATATCTAAGATATTCAAGGTATTGGCAGAACATAACAAGAAAAAAATCTAAACCCATCAAAAAATGGAGAGAAGAAATGAACAGACACTTCCTCAAAGAAGAAATACAAATGGACAAGACACATGAAAAAATGTTCCACATCACAATCATCATGGACATGCAAATCAAAACAACTATGAGGTACAATTTCATGCCACAGAGACTGGACACATCACAAAAAAAAAAAACCAAGAACAATCAGTGCTGACTGGGTTGTGGAGAGAAAGAAACTCTCATTCACTGCTGGTGGGAATGCCATCTAATCAAGCCTTTATGGAAAAGAATATGGAGATTCCTCAAAAAACTGGAAATTGAGCTCCCCTATGATCAAAAAACACAATACAAAAATGTCTTTCTCACACCGATATTCATTGCTGCGCTATTTACAATAGCCAGACTCTGACAACAACCAAGATGCCTTTCAACAGAGGATTGGCTAAAGAAACAGTAGTACATATACACAATGAAATATTATGATGCTGTCAGGAGAGATGAAACCATGAAACTTTCCTATATGTGGATGTACATGGAATCTATTATGCTGAGTGAAATAAGTCATGAGAAAAGAGATAGATACAGAATAGTCTCACTCATATACTAGTTTTAAGAAAAACTAAGGAATTATTGTTATAAAGCCCAGAGACAATAGAGATGAGGACTGGAAGGACTGGCTCATGACATGAAGCTCTCCACACAGAGTGGTGAGTGAAGTTAGAAAAACAACTACACTACCATCTATCATGACAATGTTAATGAGTGAGAGAAGTAGAATGTCTCTCTCGAATTCAGGTAGGGGTGGGGAAAAATGGAGATGGAGCATTGATGGTGGGAATGTTGCACTGGTAATGGGGGTGTCCTTTTTATGATTAAAACTCAACTACAATCTTGTTTGTAATCACGGTGCTTAAAAAAGATAATATTTAAAAAAACTGTCACGTAGTGTAAGCTCAGAGCATTGTGAAGCATAAAAAACAAATAAACAAAAAAAGAATTTAGCAGTAAAAGAACTTGGAGGAAAAAAATAACCTATCTGAGCAGAGAAAATATATCACAATACCTGCAGGGGAGTGAGGAGAAGAAGTGTGGGGAAATTCTATGAGAAATATAATAACATATCATGTGTCTAAAGAAAAACAAAGAAATCTTGAAATTTCAATTCAGGATGTCTAGTACTGCCAGTTAATGATAAAGGACTTTGGAAAATCAGTCTCATAAATAGGAACTTTTTTCTATTTCTTCTTTCTGAGTGCCTAAAACAAGCAGGTAGCTTCTTTACTTTTCTCTTTATTAAGTTCAAATTACATATCAACCCATATGCCGCCAAGTTGCATAATTAGATGTTAATGATACATGCAATATATGTGCAAGAAAAACGTCCTTATTTGTATATACAACTTTAGCAAATCCATCAGGCATCATGTTCAACTTTTCTGCATATTTTTTTTCTTAACTTATGCTTTTAAATGCCATCATCTCTAAATCCAGCATGTGATTCTCTCTTAAAAGTGCCATTATGTGAGACTGGAAAAATAAATATGTGAGTAAATGCTAGTGTAAAACACTAGCCAACTCAGGCTTGATCCTGAGGAGCAATGCCAGGTGTGATGTCAAACCACAAAGTAAGAATTAAGGCCCTAGCAAGACATCTATGAGATCAAAACAAAAACAAAAGAGACCACATCTATGTTACAATTCTTTTACAAAGACAAGAATATTGGTAGAGCAATGCCTCACCCCAGAGTACCTCACCCTAAACTTCTACTTAACTTTTTTTGTTATGGTGAAGCCTGGAAATAAATGGCAACCTTAGATTGTAACTTAATGTCAGATTAAATTTAGAACTTTAGGAAGACAAAGCAGCTGTTTTTTTGCAGATAGAAGCTACTTTCACATATATTTGTGGACTTTAAAATGTAAATTGCCTATGATGAGCAAGAACTCAACTGGTCAGGTGAATGATTCCCTAAAACGCAGTTGTAAGCATGAACTCACCCAAAGCCTATCCTAGCTCTGTGCCCTTCCTTAGTTTGGTATGTTGTTATATTTTCATTAACAAACTTAAAATTTCTATTTTCAAATTTTCAAAATAGGCTAAAACAAAGCATATCTATAATTTATTAAATCTGCTAGTGATAAACATTATTAATATTTCAAATTCAATAATTGTGGCAGTAAAATAGTTAAAATGTTCTTCCTAGAGTATCATAATATTTTTGTTTAGGAGCTATACTCTGCCTAGGGGTTAATCCTGTTTCTGTGTTCAGAAATTACTCCTGAGGGCTGGAGAGATAGCATGGGGGCAGAGCATTTGCCTTGCATGCAGAAGGACTGTGGTTCGAATCCTGGCCTCCCATATGATCAATCCCTTGAGCCTGCCAGGAGCAATTTATGAGCCTAGAGTCAGGAGTAAACCCTGAGCTCTGCTGGGTGTGACCCAAAATACAAACAAGCAAAAAAAAAAAAAACAACAACAACAACAGCAACAGAAATTACTCTGCAGACTTCCTGGCTGATATGGATACCAAGGATCCAACATAAGTTGGCAGCATGCAAATGAAAAGCCCTATAAACTGTGCCATAGCTCAGCCCCAAGGGAATTTTATTCTAAAGTGCCAAGCTTATTCAGCTCCTCTGAATAATATTTAATAATTGATACAGACAATATAGAAATATTTTAAAACATTCCTATGAAAGTAATTAATCATGGTTGCCTAAATATAAGTTTATCTTAGTAAACACTAATATAGTTTAATGATTACATCAGACTAATCTACTCTTCAAAGGAATATTTCTACTAAGAAATATAATCCAACTTGATTTTGTTAAATTACTCAATTGAATGACCTTGCCAATATCAATGAGTAGTTTCTTCACTAATTTCATTTTCTTCAGAAGGGCAAATGATCTGATCAGCCAAGAACTGAATAGATAAAAAGAAAAAAAAAAGTCTGCATCCTAAGGCTATGATTTAATTTGTTTTTGTTCTCCTATCTTAACTCTAAGATAAGCTTAAAATTTGAGAGCTAGAAAATGTTTTCTTTTTCTTAAAGTTATATTAGGGAAAATTTTATATATATATATATATACACAGATATATACATACATATATACATATAGTTGACTTAATCTGAATTGTTTGATACTTAAATAAGTCAATGCCTTAAGTAAATAATGTCATGGATAGAAAGTATTTAAAATTGCTATTTGGTAGTTTGAGAGAGGATCCCTAAAACATTTCTTTTGCTTTTACATTTTCTTACCTGAATTACTTAGCAGGTTTTTAAAACACTAGAAACATGCTTTTATGAGTATTTTTTATCAAGTATTAGCTTACAGTATGATAATAACATTTCTAATATACTTCTACATCTATTTATTACATATACTTTATAGGAGAAATACTTTATTTCTATTTTATCTGAAAGCAAAACAACTAGCCACAAAAGTTCCTGAAATATAAAAAATGTAAGTTTCAATAGCAATTGTTTACTTCAGACATTTTATTTTTACTTCTGTAGGGCAAATTAAAATAATAATTAAAAATAATTGCTATAACCCGAAGTTCTCACTCATTCTTCACAAATATTATTTATTACTACTTAGTTAAAATTATAAAAATGAATTATAAAAATATTATAAAATTGAGTTCTCAATTGAAAAACTGAAGTCTTGTTTAATGAAGTTATTTTATTCAATAGCATACAATGAGTGTGTCAGTGTGTCAGAGATGTGACTTAACTAGTAGAATACATTGTTTGCATAGGCCCAATCACATGTCCTAATACCTAGACTGTCAGAATGGCCTTGTTGACTCCTGAGTACTGCCAGAACTATGCACCCCTTCATGAAAGTGTAAATGCCATGCTTATCATTACTTCTAAATTTATTTTTCTCTTTTATAAATGTTGTTGCATCATAATATTTCTAGATGTAGAAGTCATTGAATAAATTCATAATAATTGAGAGTCCATTGAGTTTAGTTACAGTAATCTGAATTTATAACAGGAAAGAAACAAACAAAATATGTCACCTTCATCCAAATATAAATCAGCATAATATAAGGATACAGTAGAGTCATGTAGCTATGCTCAGATATATTAAAAATGCATTTTTTCACTTCAGCTATTTTATGTGAAACAAAATGGCAATGTGAATCTAACAAATTTATTCCTCATTAGTTGTTTAAGAGTGTATGTGACTTAGTGAATACTATTTTCCCACCTGTATGGTGGATATGGCTTTTAAGAACTCCAGTACAATCTTCAAGCAGATTTCTGTTCAGCTTACGCTAGTCTCTGAATCTTTTTCAAAAACGTTATCTGGAAAAATCTTTTAGCATCAAAAATCGATCTTATATTTTCTTGTTATTATGCTTTAATTTTACTAAATGAAAAAAGAAACCTAGAGGTAATTACTTTCCAGTAAAATGTCCAAGTACAAGTACAAAAGTTAAATAAAGAACATAAGTGTTCATACTAGCTCATTATTGTTTTAAAATAAGGTATTAACAATCTATTTAAAGTATATAAACATGTATGTACAATTTAAAATTTAGCCACAATGATCTAAAATGCAGGTAAATAATGAATTATATCCTAAAGTTGAATTTGTTATGCAATTATTTTTTGTGTGTTTGTTTTTGTCTTGGGGCCACACCAGGTGAGGCTTAGGGGTTACTCCTGGCTATGTGCTCAAGTCGCTCCTAGCTTGGGGGAACCATATCGAACATCGGAGGATCGAACTGCTGTCAGACACATATAAGGCAAATGCCTTACCACTGCGCCACCACTCAGGGCCCTTGTTAATTCTTATTATGGGAATTATATTTTACATATCTGACTATGGTCTATGCTATGGTTTTAACAAAAATTACAGCAAAACTTGCAAATCTATCCATCCACTGAAACAGCAGCAAGAAAATTTGTGTGGAGATATTTTCCTGGTGTGCACACTATTAAGATCCATTTTGTGTGAAATTTTAAAGCATTTAGAGTATCAACTCACACCATGTTCTGAAAGGTTAAAAATTTTCAAATATAACTTTTGGTCAGTTATGTTCTGAGTAATTATTGTTGAATTTTAACAGCACACTACAATGAGATAGGAACTTGCATATATTTTTAAAACTTCAATTTGGGGTTGTGGTGTGACTTCCTTTTGGTGCTCAGTGTCTATTTTTTCCATATTCAGGCAGGCTATATGGAAATTTCAGCATGCTCCACTGATTTTTTTCTAAATGAATATTCTATTAAATTTGAAAATTATTGGAAAAAGCTACATTATATAATTCATTCAATAAGCCAGAGGGATTTAGTTGTATTTACAGATTTGAAGAATAAAAGCTCAAGATTCTGTTTTTCCACCTTCTCAAATTTGTATGATAATTATAAAATTAATAGTCTGAATAACATGCATAAAATATTTATGCAAAATACTACTATAATATGTGCTATAATAGGTGCTAATGCCTTGAAATTCAAACTAGTTCAAATTACTTTAACAAAAATGAACCTCAGAAGAATTCATAAAATATAATAGAATTTATATTAAATATTCATTGAAATTTAAAAATTTAAGTAAATTAAAATAATCTTAATGTAACAAACACATGCCACATTTTTAATATTATAAAATATATTTGTCATTTTATTTTGAAATGATTTTTTTATACAAAAGAGGTGCCTAATAAGTGAAGTGTGCGCCCCCAATTCAGAGCTCCTTGAAGAGAAAATATAGAAGCCCAACCCAGATAAGAGTAGACTGCTCAAAATAGCAGAAGCTACAAAAGAATCTAAAAGATGATAAAGAGACCATTAGCTACTCAAGGGATAAATTATGAGATCACTAGTGCAGGATTTCCTGTGACAATGCCCAGATTTATTTTGATGTATACAAAATCCTTGAAAATTTCCATTTGGAAGGATTTTTATTTAGTGAGAGAAATAGACACTGAATACTTTCATTTATCTATGGTTTTAAGAAAATAAAAGCCATTAGTGTAATAATAACAGATATGAGTGCTGAAAGGACCAGCCCACTATATGAAGCTTACCACAAAGAGTGGTGAGTCCGGTTAGAAAAATAAGTACACTGACAACTCTCCTGACAATGGTAGTGAGTGAGAGAAGTAGAATGCTTGTCTCAGATATAGGCAAGGAGTGAGGGATGGAAGAAGTTGGAAGCCGTTGGTGATGAGAATGTTGCATTAGTGAAGGGGGTGTTTTTTCTTATAACTAAAACCCAACTACAAACATGTTTGTAATCATGGTGTTTAAATAAAGATATTTAAAAATAACTAACTAACTAACTAAATAAATAAATAAAAATGAAAAAATAATCCACTGAAAAAAAGAAAACAAACAAAAAAAGCTTCGACAGAAAGACATTTCCAGACTCTTCTGTAAGCCAAGTTTACTCTTCAATATCTATCTCTCTCTAACTTGCTTGTCTTTATGTTTCTTTGATTATTCCCACTTTGGTGAAGCCTGTATTATCTTTGAATGAATGCTCTCTCTTTCTCTTCTTTCACATCTTTCTCAATACAGTTTCAGTAAAAAACTATCTTGCTTCAACATTTCATCCCTTCCACAAATTCTTTTCTGTGATGGATATTGTAGGAATTCACAAATACTGTGCCAGGGTAGGACTGACTTACTCATGATAGATATTTTCCCTCAGTTTTGGTGGCCTAGGTGGGTCAAGCAAAAAATAGAGGTTTTCTGGAGTCAACTTCCTTTTTCCCTGACTTTACGAAGTCATTAGCAAATAGCTGACTCTTTAAATTTTTCATTCAATTAAGAGATATTAATAGATCATTTTATAAAATTTTGTAACACATTGATTTTACTTTGGAGGGATCATTTTCTTTTTTAAAAGAAAAGTTGTTAGAAACTAGAAGGAAAAGAAAATCTGGGTAAGAAGTTAGTATTGGTTCTTTGGCTGAGGGAAGACAGACTTGGACAAAGACACAAAAGCAGCAGGATTCCCAGTTCAGGTCCAGGTTGGCAGAAACCCTGAGAAACAGAAGGGTGACTATCCCCTTCCCAAACTAACAAAGTTAAGTTGAAAGGCACATGCAAACCCCTTCTTGGCTGAGGGAACACAGGCCCAGTGACACAAAAGCAGAGAATTTTTATCATTGCAGAACACTGCCATGCTTAAAGTATGAAGAAAATGGATCTGAATAACCAAGTACCACCTGAATAAACCAACAAGCCACTGAATAACTTCTCTGAGAAAGACTTTAGAGAGGAAATTTAGAGGATGGTCAAGGCACTCAAAAAATCAATGAAATAAAGGGAACGAGTCACAACTAAGACTCAAGAAAACTCCAAACCAAAATATCAGGGCTAAAAATCTTGGCAGCCAAAATGAAAACCTCTCTGGAAAGCCTCACCAACAGAGTAACAGCTGCTTAAGAAAAATCAGTGAGCTGGAACAAGAACAAGAGATGTTGGTGGAGAAGTGGGGAGAAAGGAACTCTCATTCACTGCTGGTGGACATGATGTCTAGTCCAGCCTTTTTGGTAAACAATATAGAGATTCCTAAAAATTTTGGAAATTGAGCTTCCATATGATTCAACAATACCACTCCTAGGAATATACCTAGAAACACAAAAGCACAATAAAAATGTTCTCTTTACTTCTATATACATCAAAGCACTATTCCCAATAACCGGAATCTGGAAACAACCCAGGTGCCCAACAACAGATGAGTGGTTAAAGAAACTGTGGTTCATCTACACAAAAGCATACTATGAAACTGTTAGAAAAACTGAAGATATAAAATACATGGATGGAGATGGAGACTATTATGCCAAGTGAAATGAGCGAAAGGGAGAGGGATAGACTTAGAATAGTTTCACTCATCTGCAAAATATAAGAAAAATAAAAAAATGTCAAAAAATGTAAAAGGATATAATAAACTAATGTTCAGGAATAAAAAAAAGACAATATGGCAATAATATCTAGAGACAATAGAGCTGAATGTCATGAGGACCAGCTTATAACATAAGCTTGATGCCCATAATAATTGTGTGCAGCTAGTATACTAACCACATTGATGATGCCTATGAATTGTTAGTGAGGAAAAGAGGCAGAATTGAAGAGAATTGTAGTAAGGGAAATGAGGGAACATTGGTGATGGAAAAAATCACTTTAGTGAAGGATAGTGTACATTCTATGACTGAAATGCCCGTATAAACATTTTTGTAAACACAGTGATTAAATAAAAAATATATTGAAAAAGGCACAAAGACACACACAGAACTTAGTACTGGACTACGTTAAATATGGCTCTCTTCTGTTCTTTTAATAGAAAAATCTAATCTTTGTGTTACTTATCAAGTAACAAAAATGTTAACATAAATATAAGGACCATACAGGGTTGTCTGAATATCTTCAGGCCTTTTGGATTATCTATTTGGCCATTAGCCTTAGCTATCCTTTGTTTTTTTTTTTTGTCAAGGTTGGGGCCAAATCTTTGAACCTAAGAAATTGATAATTACCTAATTATCAGAAAGAAACCAGGAATTTGCAAGACTCTTATACAGCTGTATTGTTTTTGCTATAAAAATTAACATGAACAGGGTTGAAATGATATTATAGCAGATATAGCCCTTGCCTTTCATGTAGTAAGGCCTCATTTAATTCAGAGAGAACCCCATATGAACTTCTGAACTATACCAAGAGTGCTTTTTGAACAGAGCTTGAAAAAGCCCATAGCACCAACAGCTATGGTTCAAAAACAAAAACAAGAAAATCAATATGGATTTAGCAGTTTAATTTTATTTTTTTATTTAATTTAACAAAATTATTTATTTTATTTTATTTTATTTTATTTTTAGCCACTTTAAAAGGTGATCAGGAATCATTTCAGAGGATCAGGTAATGACTGAAATTGAGCCTCGGGCATGAACTCAAGCATTTTGCATTATCTTCATGACTTCTAAATCTTAATCGTTGAGTACATGCCTTTTAATATTATGTGCTGAAGTACTAAAACTTAGTAAAACTTTTCTGCTATATACTAAAAAATGATTGTTGTCCTGAAACAAACACCTAAAATACTCTTAAAAGGAAATAAAATTTATGATACTTTTTAGATTCAAAAAATGAGATATCTTATTTATTTTTTTTGAGGATGAACTAAATGAAACTGTCATTTGTAAGATATTGAATACCTAAATGTATTTGGTGTTTACTATGCATTTTAAATAAATAGAATTTTTGTTTGCTCCTGGCAGGCTCAGGGGGCCATGGGGATGCTGAGAATCGAACCTGAGTCCATCCCAGGTCAGCCACATGCAAAGCAAATGCCCTCCCACTGTGCTATCTCTCTGGCCCACAGAAGAATTTTTTATCCAGGAATACATCTTGAAGTGATGAATCTAATTGATGATAAATGATGAAAATACAGATGATCCAGGAACTCACAAAGTGTTATTATGTCCAGGCAAAATTCTATCAGTTACAGTTTGAGGCTTTCTAGAAAAGTAGGTTGTACCCAGGTGAATTGTTCCTATATCCTCCCTGATAGGCAACAGCCCCACCTCACTTTGCCCCTGATTATCTCCAGTTAATTGAAGTGGAGAGATGAAGCTCCTGAGACTCTGAGTTAGAGTAGCCTGCACAGTTTGAAAAGCACATAATAGTTTATGAATAATACAAAAAAGAGAGAGAGAGGGACAGCAATGTGTGTGTGTGTGTGTGTGTGTGTGTGTGTGTGAAAGAGAGAGAGAGAGAGTATTCTAGAAACACCCGATTAAAGGGTCAGAAGCTATTAAAACCACTTGATTGAATTATTCTGAGTCAGGATGGAAAACAGATGAGCAAAGAGATTCCCGTAAACATAATCTTTAATCTATGGTAATTTTGATAAAGATTGTTGCATATAATTACTATTTTAATCTGTTATATTTTGCCAATTTTATAGTACTAACATTATTCTTTTATCATTATATTTGATGACAATCACAATGTTATTTATTTTGTGTGATGGAGGGGTCCTCTCAAGTGTCTTCCAAGAGTTCCAGGACCCTGCTATGATTCTCAGTTCTTGACTAATTGGGTTGATAGCTCAATGCAACAACATAAGGTTTAGAAATTAAGCAGTTCCTTCAGTGCAAGACTTGTCCAAGACACCCCAGAAGTGCAGGGTGAGGTAAGGTGAGCTCTAGACATGAGAAATCACGTGAGGAGCTGCATCTATTTAGTGGACCCCAGCAAATAATTTCTTTGTCTTCTAATGAAACATTCATTCTGCATTTCTTTGCTTCTGAATAGTCATGAGAATAAGGGCACTAATAGAGCCTGGAGGAGGCTATCAATTAATCAGGCTGTCACCTGATGATGAGTCTTGGATGGAAGTTCAGCTTCCAAAACTGTTAGAAATGACTCTTGTTTATAACTGGTATTTAGATAGCAGTGAATGAATTAAAGCATTCTTTCTCATACTTCTCTACCCTTCTTAGTTTCCTGACTATGTTTCTAGAATTTAACTTCTAATAAATATATTTTATTTTTATTAAATTGAAGTAAGTTAGCAATCTCTAATCTCAATATTATCCATTTTATCACATTTTCAAATTTTAAACCCTTTTGCTTATAAGAAAACATTAACAGATCTTGAGGAATGGACAGTGAATATTTGGGAGAAGCCTGTGTCTACATAAATATTGCATATTTAATTAAATATGAAAGTAACACAATATTACATCTTAAATAATTTATGATATAAAATAGATACATACACTATAGTTTTTTACTTTCAAAAACCAATTTGTCATTGCTAGTCTAGAAAATGTTATATTTTATTCATTTATTATTATTAGCAAGAGTTATTTAAAATAATCTGAGAAATGAGGAGACAGAGAAAGAATGTAACTAGTAGAAATAGTACAACAGATAGGCTGCTTGCCCTGCATATGTTTAACATGGGTTTCATCCCAGATACCACATATAGTACCTTGAGTTCATCTAAGAGTGGTTGTTGTCTTTATTGCTGGGATGCTTTTCAGCTTTTCTGTTTGTTTGATTGTTTGTTTTTGTTTTGGGAGGGGTTGATTTTTTGTACTATTTTTGTTTTCCTTCCTTTTTTACTTTACTTTCTTAAACTAATTTTTATAGTCTCTAGAAGGACTCCACCTGCTTTTTTGCTTGTTTGAATTTTTGCTCCCCTTTTTCTTTTTCTTTTTTTTCCCTTACCTTCAAACAAAACTATATAACTACTTGAACTTTCTTGTTCTGCCTCACAAATTAAGGGGGAAATAATGGAGGGCACCAAGACCAAACAGTCATATGAATATTGAGTGAAAATAAAATGCTCATACTTAAACATCAAATCCAGAGTCAACTACAACAGAATCTATACCCAATCTGCAACGAGCTAGACACAGAAGGGACCACTTATACTAGCAGCCTGGGAGGCAAAGGAGGGGCGATATGGGATGCATGCTGGGAACAGGGGTGGAGGGAAGACAACATTGGTGGTGGGAATGCCCCTGATACAATGTCACCATATTCCTAAAATATTATTGTGAATGATTTGGTCAAATTAAAAATTATAAAAAAAGGAGTGATCCCTGCTTATAATCCAGGAGTAATTTCTGGAAAATTCCAAAAGTGTCTCAAAAATAAAAATAAAATAATAATCTTGATTATCATAGGCTATAAATATATTACTGGTAAATAGGTTCCAATATGTTTTCCAAAAATAAAGAAAAATAATATTTGAAAATATAAATTTACAAGAAAAATTTTAGTAAATTTTGTGTATAGCATATATAAAACATAACAAAACAGATATTTTCCTTTTTGTGCATTAAATATTTTAGAGTCATTGCTATACTCAAGATGCAAATAGTATAAAATATAGTTATAAAAATGAAATAAAACATTTTCTAATGTAGCATTGAGAACATTCTTTTGGCCCAGATTGTAAGATTTTCAACACTGATAGAGTAAAATTCTCTATTGATCAACTTGGTAGTATATGTTCAATTTGTTTCCTTGATTTTACACCGTAATAGAATGTTGCAAGACACATTTGTTAAAACAAAATTCTTAATTGTACATAGATACATTTTTTTCAAGAGCAGCTAAGATTAATGAAGATAGAGTAAAGAAAGTAGATAACCTACCCATTGGGGTGCCAACACCATAACCTTTGGAGTCTATAAGGCCACCAATCTGTGTCAGGTTACAGTTCCGCTGTGTGACAAATTCAATGGTTGTTGATTCCATTAGGAAAGCATAATCAGAGGTGAGAACTCGCTGGATCCCTTCTTCATTACTTTTGACAAGCACTGACTGCCTCCTGCTACTCATAAAGGCCCACATTTTGTCGTATGTGGAGATTTTTGATTTCTGGGAAAAAATAAAATACATGAGAAAAATATGTCTTAATTTCCATGGATCTTATATTATTTAGCAATGCCTATGTTTAGGTTACCCATACCATCTTATTAAATAAAATTTGACTTATTATTTAAATTTACAAACTAAATATTTAGGATCAAAGAGTTTTACATAGCAATTCCTTACTATGTTCAGGGTCTTTTTTATTTACTTAGAAAACACACAAAATATATTTTTATGATAAAACTGCACAGGCAATAAATTACAAAAGGCAATGAAAAATGAAAAAAGAGAAAATAAACAGGTCAATTAAATAAGTTTTTCTATGTATTCCATGTATTTATCTTATATGTATACTTTATATTTTAAAATTGCTGGAGCATTTATTTATTTCTTTTGTCTGCTTTGGGGGAACACATGGAAATGCACAGGGGTTATTCCTGGAAGTACTAGAGCACCATATGGGAAACAGTAATTGTGTCAGCCACATACAAGGCAAGTGCTTTAGCAGCTATGCAAAACTTTCTAGCCCATTGTAGCATCAACTTGGAAGAGGCAGACTCTAAACACCAATGTCACAGTAAAACTTTGACTACTCCCTCCCCCAATTAGGTTGACATTTAGACAAATGGTACAATAATTTCCAAGGTTATAAAAAAATAAGTTGAAGAGACAGGAGGATTTGTATCAAATAAGGTTGACTTTATATCCAACAAAAATCTAGAAACAGTAGTGTTCTTTTAGTCTGCCTCGAGACAAGAGAAATCTATCAGTCTATTCTACTAACTAGAGGTTGTAGGAGCAATAAAATTGAATAGTTTTTATGTCTTTCTGAAAATTCTCAGCAGGGTTTTACAGATTTCATTACTAAAGGAAATAAATAGGCTTTGTTCGGAAGGAACTGGTGGAATATAAACTGCAATAACCTCAGTGAGTATTTGCTCAAGGAAAGCTCATCTGTAACCCTCTTACATTATTTAATTCTTATAAAAATAAAAGAAAATGTCGAAACTATTAACATGCAAAATACTTTCATTATTCTAGTTGTACTTAGATGATAAATAAGAATATTTTCAGAAAATAAATATATATGATCAGTGTCCAGGTTAGGCATACTTTTATCCCTACACATACTAGGTCATAAATGTTGTTCCTTCCATTAGTGCACAGTGAAAATTGTAGAACAATTATAATGATACGGTTAATATAAATTCTTTAATTTTATGGAAAGAAAAAGTGAAATTACAGCAATTGTTGTTGGTATTTTTCATGTTTTTAATACAAAATTTGGACTAAAAAATAAACATATATTCCATTGTTTTCCAGTGAAGTACAAAAACATTCTAAATGGTTCATGACCTGCATATAAAGTAACATTAGGGTCCGGAGGTAGGCCATTTTGGTTTGCTCACAGCTGACCCAGGATGGACCTGTGTTCAATCCCAGGCGTCCCATATGGTCTCCAATAGGAGCATTTTTTGACTTAAAAGACAGGTGTAGGGGCCAGGTCTGCGCTAGCCTAGGACGAACCGCGGTTTGATCCCCCGGTTTCCCATATGGTTCCCCAAGCCAGGAGCGACTTCTGAGTGCATAGCCAGGAGTAACCCCTGAGCGTCACCGGGTGTGACCCCAAAACCCCCCCCCAAAAAAAGACAGATGTAACCCCTGAGTGTCACCGGTGTGGCCAGAAAAAAAAAGAAAACAAACAAAAAATAAGAAAGTATCAAAAATAATGGTGGTTGTGGCAAATAACATTCCCCATGTCACCAAATGCTTCAATTTGAATAGGAAAATGGAAAAAAATATTTAGGTTTATGATGCATTTGTTGGTCAACTGGGTTAATGATTCAATTCAAGAACTCAGGATCCCAACTACCAGGCTCTTTCATGCCAGGGTCACACAGAGATGATTTGATTGATTGCAGTCTACAACTAGGGGTGTGAGTGTCAGGTTATACCAGATCAAACTGATCTCACATGTACATTATCGAGGCTGCATTCTCTTTACAATTTTAAGTGATGCAAAATGAAAAAAGAAATGGGCTCCCCTACAGATTAAAATAAATTTATGTAAAATAATCTAAAATGGAAAAGCTTAATGAAATAAATCATGGATAATTGGAAAATGTAACTATGGTGCTTAAATAAATTATTAAAAAAATAAAATAATCTAAAATTGGAAAATTTTAATTCAGGAGCTTGTAATGGACAAAATATTATCTAATGTTGCACAAGATGTTCTCAAAATTATACAGTCATTGCTTGACAATTTTTTTAAATATTTTTTTCAAGACCATTGAGTTACAAGTCTTTTAATTTTTTTTTTTTTTTTTTTGGTTTTTGGGTCACACCCGGCAGTGTTCAGGGGTAATTATTGACTCTAAGCTCAGAAATCGCTCCTGGCAGGCTCTGGGAACCACATGGGATGCCGGGACTTGATCCACTGTCCTTCTACATGCAAGGCAAAAGCCTTACCTCCATGCTATCTCTCTGGCCCCAAGTCTTTTACATTTGTATTCCAGACATTTAGTGATAACTAGTTCACTGCTTGACAAATTTAAACCATAAACTATAATGGAAACTGAGAATATAATATGGTTACATGAATGCACTCAGGTCAAAACCAAACAAATATTTTCTGTATATGTATATATATTTGTTTTTACTCAAATTGCAAAATTTTTAAGTTATGTCTTCTTTCAATATAATAAATTTATTAATTAATATTTATGTTTAAATTAATGATTTTCAGTTCATGGTAGCATGTTCCATTTAATAATAAGTTTATTTTAGAAAATAAAAATATTTTTGTTAAAGACAAAAATATTACAAAATATAGCTAAGGCATTTCTATGTCAGAATTATGTCTTTTATATATATTAAAATCACATGTTCAGGGCCAGAGATAGTATACCAAGAGGCAAAGCACTCTCCTTACATGTGGCAGAAATGACTATGACCTTGAATCATATAAGGTGTCCTTATCACCACCAGTGTATGACCCAAAACCTCTCCTAACAAAATATTTAATGGTCCTTTAAAAAATAATGACATTTTGGGAACGGGAGAGGAAGTATAGCAGGTAAGCTGTTGTTGCACATGTGTCCCACCTGGGTTGGTTTTATTCCATCCTGACACAACAAATTCACATAAAGTCTTCTGTGCCATGCCAGGAGTGATTTCTGAGCACAGAATCAAGAGTTAAGTTCTTAATACTGCAAAGTGGGTGCCTAAATAAATAAATAGATAGATAGATAAACAATTAAATCACATATTCTAATGAAACACAATTTATAAATTTTTGTTTATTTGTTTTGGGCCACACCTAGTGACACTCAGGGGTTACTCCTGGCTCTGCACTCAGAAGTCCCTCCTGGCTTAGGAGACAATATGGGAGACCTGGGATTTAATCAATGTCCATCCTGGGTCAGCCGCATGCAAGGCAAAAGCCCTACTGCTGCACTATCACTCCACCCCCAACTTATATCACTTTTAAACTGCATAATGCAAGCAATGTTATATTTTCCTGTGGTTGACATAATAAAGAAATGTTGTAAAACAGACTAAAAACTTAAAAAAACAAACCTACATCACTCCCATTGTTTACAAAAACATATGATTAATTTTATTTTTGAGAGTTCCATGCTTTTTTATTTTAGCTTATTGAGAGTACTTCATATTATTAAAAGTTTTCAAGAGCTCATTTTAAAAATTATTCAAATATAATTTACATACTATGAAATTTACTGTTCTAAAATTATACAACATAAAAATCTATTCAACCATCATTACTTTCTGTTGTTGTTTCTGTTTTTTTTTGTTTAGAGTATTTTTATATAAAATATTTCTTTAAGCACCTTTATTACAAGCAAGATTGTAGTTGGGTTTCAATCATAAACAGAACACCCCCCTTCACCAGTGCAACATTCCCACCACCAAAGCCTCCCCACCCTCCTTCCCAACTCTTGCCTGTTTTTGAGAAAGGCTTTCTACTTCTCTCATAAAGACTGTCATGGTTTCTGTTAGTGTAGGTATTTTCCTAAGTGCACCACTACTTTTTGTGGTGAGTTTCATATTGTGATCTGGTCTTTCCGGCCCTCATCCCTATTATCTCTGGGCGTTATTACAATAATGCCCTTAATTTTTCTTAAAACACATAGAAGAGTGAGACTATTCTGTGCCTATCTCCCTTCTTCTGACTTATTTTACTCAGCATAATAGATTCCGTATACATCCATGTACAGGAAAATTTCATGACTTCATCTTTACTGATGAACTTCATAAAAAAGTTATTTTAGATCGAAATGAAATATACTATTTAATTTACAAAATTGAGATGCAAAAATAAATGTTTCAGAGAAAAGTTTTACTGCACTATTTCTAATTAATAATTTATTTCTAGTAAAATTGTCTATAACTGGGGCCGGAGTGGTAGCACAGCAGTAAGCGGTTTGCCTTGCAAGCAGCTGATCCAGGTCAGACTCTGGTTCAATCCTCGGCATTCCATAAGATCCCCTCAAGCCAGAAGCGATTTCTGTGCACAGAACTAGGATTGCCCCAGAGTGCTGCTATGTGTGGCCAAAAAAATGATCTATACCTTTTTAAATGAATTATGTGTATCCTCCATTATTAAAATATATTTATTTTTTATGCATTATCTAACTCATCCATATTGTATACAGAATATAAAAGCAGTAATATTGTTCCTAGAAGAGCAAAAATTAATCTAGATAGAAAAGTGACAATTCTTTTTTTGTTTGTTTTTGGGCCACATCCGATGACACTCAGGGGTTACTGCTGGCTATGCTCTTAGAAGTCCCTCCTGGCTTGGGGAACCATATGGGATGCAGGGGGATCGAACCGCGGTCAGTCCGAGGCTAGTGCTGGCAAGGTAGACACCTTACCTTTAGCGCCATGGCGCCAGCCCCAGAAAAGTGACAATTCTTTAAAAAAATATAATAAAAATTAATACAAACATTTTAAAAATTCAATTTAATATATCAGGGGCCGGAGAGCTAACATGGATTAGAGCGGTTGCCTTACATGCAGAAGGACAGTGGCTCAAATCCCGGCATCCCATATGGTCCCTGAAGCCTGCCAGAAGCGATTTCTTTTTTTTTTGTTTGTTTGTTTGTTTGTTTTTTGTTTTGTTTTTGGGTCACACCCGGCAGTGCTCAGGAGTTACTCCTGGCTCCATGCTCAGAAATTGCTCCTGGCAGGCACGGGGGACCATATGGGGCACCGGGATTCGAACCAATGACCTTTTGCATGAAAGGCAAATGCCTTACCTCCATGCTATCTCCCGGGCCCCCAGTAGCGATTTCTGAGCATAGAGCCAGGAGTAACCCGAGTGCTGCCGGGTGTAACCCAAAACCTCCTCCCATAAAGTAGTTAAAATATTGAATAGTCATGAATTTTCTATACAGCTTATTTCCCTGCTTAATTGTCACTCTGTGACCAAGATTCCATTCGAGTACAGCTGATAATATATTTCAAATAAATATAAAAAGTACATGAGTGATAGGCTAGGAGTCATTGCAAATAATGTTAGCAATACGTGTGTACTTCCATGTGAGCTTATGTATGTGCAAATTTGTATGTAAAATGACATGTAGTCTTACCAATTTCTACAAAGCATTACAAAGAAATAAATCTTTAGCATCTCCTGGCAATTTTATTACTTTTATTGTCTTTAATAGTGAAGAGCATAATGTATTACTATTTTTTGAATTATTACAAAGGCCTACACAGCATGAATTTACTTAAGTCTTAAGTAACTAAACTGGCTTATAAACTACTTGAACAAAGCCAAAGCAATGAAACAAATGTTTAGACATAATAAGAAACTTTGATATTTTTATTTCTCTAATAAATCTAACATAAGTAACAGGTTATTCATACCTAAATAATATATAAATACTGAATAATATAGGCCTAAGCCTATAGTGATATTTAACTACAATATATTATAGACAATATCATTTCCAATTTTATAGTTTTTTAAAAGATAAAATGCATACAAACTAGAGTACCTGTCTACCTAGATGGTAAAGGATATAAGGATATAATATTAGATTAATAGGATAAAAATTATGACATTAATAGAAAGGTATAAATGATGTGAATAATACCCTATCAATAACAGTATTGCAAATCACAGTGTCTAAGTGGAAAAAAGGGAGAAAATTCTTTTACTTTACACTATCTAGAGTAAGATATGCTTGTAACTTTAAATATTTTATAAAGAAAACATGGCATATAACAAATGATTATGCTTTTGAAGAAATATTAGTAGCTTCAATCAAAATAATTAAAATGGACAAATTAAAATTATTTATCTCTGCCACAAAAGTGAAAAAATGAATAACATATACCCTTTTTCTAAGTTAGATTAAGAAAAGTGAAGGAAGTTGACTCTGTAGTATGGCCATTTAATTTGTGGAATGTCAGAGCCTGGAGGCAGAAATATAATATTAGTTTAAAATTGAGAGAAATGATAAGAATATTGTAACTACTACTCATCTTTTCGGTCATCTTCTATACCATGTTCATTGATGCAATAATATGTGCCATGGAAATGTACTTCTTTGTCTTGTCTCAAATGATAATTCAGGACTAAATTAGCATACGTTTTTATCTTTAACCTGTATAAAAAGTTTTTGTTTGCTCATCTACTAGACATCTTCTACATTTTCCATGTAGAAATTTAATTTATTCCTTCAGGACACTTTACTTTCTCTAAAATTCCTATATATATATGCATATATATACATATATATGTATTTAGAATCACCTCAAATTACAAAGTTAGAAAGTTATCCATGATTGTGTTCCCAAAGTACAATATTTTGTATAAATCACTTCATCTCTGTCTACATCCATCTACCAATATAACTAATTTCTCTCTTGCTCCCTCAGCCTGCCTCTCTGACCATCACTTTCTCTTTTGTCCTTCTCTATATCCTACTACCTTTATATTCAGTTTCTATAGAATGCTCTATTAAATGAATTACAATTTTATTTTTTGTCACATGATTTGAACTTTTTTTTTTTTTTGGTTTTTGGGCCACACCCAGTGACGCTCAGGGGTTACTCCTGGCTATGCACTCAGAAGTCGCTCCTGGCAGGCACAGGGGACCGTATGGGAACCAGGGGATCAAACCGTGGTCCGTCCTAGGCTAGCGCAGGCAAGGCAAGCAGGCACCTTACCTTCTGCGCCACCTCCTGGCTCCCTGAACTTTTAATATTTGAAAATATGTTTTAACATCTGTTTTCTGCTTATGTTTTATTTAAAAAAACCTGAGGGCATTTATTTAATTTATCTTATTCTGATTTTTTATAGTTCATTTTTCAGTTTCCCTTCAACACCCAGTATATATGTTGCTGCTTGATCATATATAGTTGATGCAAAACAACTTATTAGGAACTCCAAATGCTCACAGAAGTTTGAAAGACTTAAGTGCCACAATAGTGACTCACTAAGATGTATTGTGTAAAGATAAAAAATAAAGAGTCTTATTTACTTTGACTTTTGTAAATGAGGAAACTACTGAACATTTAAGAAGTAAATTATCAAGAATTTTAACATAAAAAGTATTAAAGTAGTGCAAGTAACGGTTGAGGAATAAAGTAGGTGCCATGTATCATGAAGTTAAAAAAAACACAATCAATAGCCAAATATTCATATGCTGTCTGTTGATGCTAAATGTAGATGTTTATAAGAAGCTTATATATAAGAAAATGAAACATAGTCATAATAATGGACCAAAATGTTTTAGGAAATGGAATATGTGGAATTAACTAAGAATCATTTAATACCCTATGTCTTTAGTTGACTTCTTTTGATTAAACTGTACTCTAACAAGAGGCATAATGGTATTGGAGACTAAGCTGCTTAACTTTAATGTAAACCATTTGAAGTTCCTCTTTCTTACCAGAGAGATGGTGAGAAAAATAAATATAAAGAAATACTTAAGATACAGTTTGGCCATTTGAACACTTTTTTCAAATTGACTATAGGAAGAATTTTCAGAACACGTATGTAAGTGAAATATAAAAAATGCGTCAGGTTGTCAGGCATAATTTAGATATAAAGTACCATTCTCCATAAGACTTAATGAGATAATCGGGGTACTAGAAGAATTGTTTGATTCATGGATATATAATAGAAATAATGAATTATTAAGGAAACAAAATAAGCTCTTCTCACTTACTTAAAAAAGTAGAAGCCAGGCAAAAAAAAATTCAATAAAAATTAGCAATTGGTAAAATCATTAAGGAGAAAATAGTGACATAATTTATGGCATTGTGAATAAAATAATACAATAATTACATCTTTGGAAAAATATAAAAACAAGAGTGTAATGCTGGATGTTACATATAGTAAAATTAATTAGACCTCAAATTATTACTTCATGTATATGAAGATTAAACTATTACATAAAGGCATATTTTATTTTTAATAAAATTTTAATATCTAAGGCAACTTACTCTATTATTCTGAATACTAGAATTTCTTTCTTTTTGTGTTGGTCATTCGTAAAAGATAGGCTTTCTTTTGGGGACGGTGACCCCTGCGGCACTCAGGGTTACTCCTGGCTCTGGTTCGGAAATCGCTCCTAGCAGGGTCGGGGATATATAGGACGCCAGGGATCGAACCACAGTCTGTTTTGGGTTGGCCACATGAAAGGCAAACACCCTACTGCTGTGCTATCTCTGTGACCCCAAATACAATTTTTCTTCTATATTACATAGGATGGATTTAGGAGATAAGTTCTATGTTTATGGTTCGACATAAATATCGTTTATGGTTAGACATGTTTATTTTTATTAAAATTCTGAGGTAATTAAGCTGATTTGTTTTTTGTCAAATTTGCAAAAAATCAATAAGGTACTGCTTTATAATAACAATTTTCAGGTGCTAAGAAATACCAGCAAATGAATTTTAAGAAGCACTATCATTTACAAAAATTAAGAGGTACTATTTTTTAAATTCATATATGCCAAGCAACTGAATATGTCCAAAGATAATTGAGGACAAACACTGAGTTATTTTAAACAAAAAATTCATGAGTGAAAGGACATTATTGAAATTCTGACAGAAATTTAATTAAAGATTGGCTTCAATTATTAATGTAAGGCCAACACTTTGAAATATTTTGACTCCACCTAAAATGCCAAAAAGCTAACAAATCTTACTATTTTCATTTGCGTACCCTCTTGCTGTAATTGTAATCAACATACTTTTTTAAAGCAAAGCCAGGGTCATTTGCTTTGGTGTGTTGTGCTAACGCTTGGGTCTGTGCTCGGGGATCACTTCTGTCAGGGTTCCAGAATCTTACATAGTATAGGTAGATTAAACCCAGTTCTACTGCATGCAAAGTTCTGGTTTACAAATTCAATATGAGTATGTATGTTTGTGTGTTTTGTGTGTGTTTGTTAGATTGATTGAAATTGCTTTTAAACACAAATTAATTTATCTGCACTTATTTTGCTTGCTATTAATTACAAAATAAATTTTGAAAACATCTTCTGCTCAAATCTGTTAAGGAAAGTGTTATCAATATTTATGTAATCTCCAAAGCAGGAATTTAAAATAATCTTTTAAAATAATTTCAGGGGACCCGGGAGATAGCATGGAGGTAAGGCATTTGCCTTTCATGCAAAAGGTCATCGGTTTGAATCCCGGTGCCCCATATGCTCCCCCGTGCCTGCCAGGAGCAATTTCTGAGCATGGAGCCAGGAGTAACCCCTGAGCACTGCCGGGTGTGACCCAAATACCAATAATAATAATAATAATAATTTCAGAAAAAAATTTATACGACATTAAAAATTCAACATTATTATTATTTAACCATTTATAACCATTAACCATGGCACTATAAAGAAAATTCAGTGCTTGTTTTTCTTTTAAGTATATTATACATAAATAACATTAGAAGTATGGACTACAATTTCGATTTGTTTAAAAAGGTTGATATATAATTCCCAAACTATCTTCTAATAACCTAAAGAGACAGGAATTTATATTAATTGGGAAAAATAGTAAACTTTGATATATTAAGACTAAATCTTACATTCTAGCTCAGTTAATTGAATTTTAGTAATGAATAAATATAGTGAAATTATTGTAAAAAAAGAGACAAAACTCTGAGGACATCATCCCTTACTCTTCCACTAATAGCAACATTAACAGTGCCATTTGGCCCATTTCCAAATAATTTATTTTTAAATAAATTCCATACATAACCAATTTTATATCTAATATTAGCCTAATATGCATCCCAAATACCAATATTTCTGATTTTACTATTCATTCACATGTAATAGTTCCTAATACTTTCTTTTTATCAGAGCCAAATCAAGGTTTCCCTTGGTAAAGGAGAATTGTCTGAGATTTGCATTTTAATTTTTTATTACAGTAAATAAATTACCAACAACACTGGAACATATGTGCTAGGTAAGAACAGCTGAGCCCTATCTGGACTCATCTGACCTTGGTCACTAGGAAATTAAAGTTAATTCAGGAAAACAGGACTGGAGCCATATGTGGTTCATATCAAAGGTGGAACAGAGGCTAGTGCAGTGATCTGAAAGCATTTGGTTGTTAGCAAACCTGTCAGTTCCTGGAATAATTCTGGCAGTTTTATCTCAAGGCATTGCAATCCTTTAAAACATATTTGAATATGTTCAAATTTGATATTTGAAGGGAAGGGCAATAAAACAGAGAAAATTACTTTTCTCAGAGTTAATTGAGGAATAAAACAGAGCATATGACTAAGCATAACATTGCAGGCAACAAGTTTAAAATTATGTACTGCAGTTAAAGACAGTTATCTTTTTTAGATAGTTAAACTAGTATTTGAGCACTATTACATTAAATAAAATACTAAATTAAATACTAAAATATTACAGTATTTGAACATTATATGCTCTTCAGAATCTCAGATAATGTGTACACTGGTTATTGCTTTCTTCTTTTGTAAATGAATTTTTGAAATTTCCTAGTCAAATTTATTTATTATTTATTTTCCTAATAAATAATGTAGTTTAGTATCAGTAACTAAAATGTTAGAACATTAGGGAACATACTACAGTGGGTCATAATTTCTTGTCTGTACCTAGTAGGAAGGTTTTCATATAAATTTAACAGGAATTTTAGGAGGAATAAATTGGAATATATATATGCATATATATATTTGACAAACAATACAGTTCTATTAAGATGTCAGGATTTTATATTCACTGAAAGCTAAATACAAGCAATTAAAAATATAATTCTAACTTTTTATTGTAGCTAAAGTGTACTACATTCTGATATCTGCATTTACATAATATACAATATTTAAATATAAATATATACATATGATTTATAGTTATATATGCACCTATAATATTTTGTAATATTTTAGAAATATTAAAGCATTATAATCACATATTCTCTTTATTAATTTCTTCTATTCTAATATCTCTTAAGCATCATTTGGTATAAAATAAAAAATATATACCAATTCCAGGTAGATATTAGCCAAAAACAAAATATGACCTTTGTTGTAGCAAAGCTTAGTTTCTTAATGCATGACTAATCTAGAACTTTAAAATTTATGATGAATGCCAACACAAATGACAGATAAGATGTAATCTAAATAGATGAGGGGAGCTTTCAAAGAAAGTCAGAGGAAGTTCCTTTCTTTTAAGATTCATATTAAATTCACCATTTTGTTGGATTTCATTACTGAAATACTACAAAATTATTAATTGTACCATTCTGTCAAAAATGCAAAAGTCTACTGACACTCTCAAGAATTATAAACAGGGGCCCGGGAGATAGCATGGAGGTGAAGCATTTACCTTTCATGCAAAAGGTCATGGGTTCGAATCCCGGTGCCCCATATGGTCCCCAGTGCCTGCCAGGAGCAATTTCTGAGCACTGCCGGGTGTGACCCAAAAACCAAAAAAAAAAAAAAATAATAAAAAATAAAATAAAATAAATAAATAAATAAAAAAAGAATTATAAACAACCTAAACTTCATTGCAAAATAATGTAAATATAAAATGCATGAAGGTAATATGTGTATACGTGGGTTTATACATATATATGCATTTAATAACCCAATTCATATCAAATAATACTAAACAAGATGTTTATTTTCTAAATAGTGAATTCCTTTGGTCTCAGGAAGTTGAAGGAAACTATTTAAGCAACTCTACTAAAATCTTCTTTGGCAAGAAAGCATTTCTTGACTATAATGAATTTCAAATATGTAAATTAATTGACTTACTCTTTAAGCCTGTTTTCCCTACTGAACAACATTGCTTGTCTCTGTCTTTGCTTTTTCCTTTTAGAAAGCCCATGTTATCTAGAGCATGTACCTCTTTCTCTCCCTAAATATTTTAAGTTCCAACAAAAACTGTCTTGCTTAATCAAAAACTTGAAACAAATTATATCAATGATTATATGATTCATTAATCTGTGGCACATTTTAATTAGGAGACCTATATTTATGAGATGAATCTACAGTTTTCACTCTCGAGCATACTTGTGCCTTGCATATTTGTGCTTCACTCCACCCCCTTTTGCTCTTTGTTCAAACATGCTACTATATATTTGTTTTTTTGTTTATGATTTAGGGTTTGTTTGTTTGTTTTAGTTTGTGGGCCATACCTGTTAATATTGAGAGATTACTCTTGGTTCTGCACTCAGGAATAACTCCTGGTGTGCTAAGGGGATCAAATAGAATGCAAGAGATAGATGCTAGATCAGCTGTATGCACAAGTGCACTTCCTGCTGTAAATATCTCCAGCAACTTATATGTTCATTTGTATTATTTCCCTTTTGCACTACACCCTATAATTTATCAGGCACTACTTAGCATTGGATTTTACTGACAATCTTTGGGGAATGAAGGTACTGATTATCAAATATAAGCCTTACTCATATATTGTATGACTTAATTCCTTTTAGTTACTATCTCTCTGGTTCTTAAATCATACATTTTTTCGAAAATGTCCACTATTTATACTCTGTATGAAGCCAATGCATGGCATAAATTTGCCTCTGCTTTATTTTTAGTTTTTGAGTTTAGGTCTGCATATAATTAATTATATGCAAACAAGTGCTTTGTCCCCTATGAACAGCACACATCACTAAGTAACAATATACTATAGCTATATTATATATATAATATATATTATATACTATAATATATTATAGATTTTTATACTTATGCATCTGTTCTGAATCTGTTTTTTTTCTAAAGAATAAAGATGTTTGCTTAAATTTTCATATTATAGTCCATATAGGATCATGCTTATTAATAATCTACATTTTAATTTTTAATTCCTTCTTATTTTGTTTAAGTTAACTTTTCTATAGTTGCTCAAAATTATTGCTGTTTTGAGCTCAGAAATCTTTCTTATCTCTGATCATCTAATCTATTTACTTCCTTTAACACATTGATTTTGCACTAAATTTTGTATTAATTTAGCCATATCAGGTTTGAGTCACCATTGGTATTTGCTGGTGTCAACATATTAAATATATAGTATGGCAGCAAACAATTGTTGGGAAAATGATTTTAGCAAATATAAAGATAAATGATAGAACTGACACTGAGTTATATAAAACTACATAAAATGTTCTCTCTGATGTCAACTGTAACTCTCACCTTTTCTTTGTTGTTGTTGTTGATGATGTTGTTTTGCATTTAGAGTCCCACCCAGAGGTGTTCAAGGGTTATTTCTGCACTTTGTAGTCATTATTTTTTTTAATATCTTTATTTAAACACCTTGATAACAAGCATGATTATAGTTGAATTTCAGTTATACAAAGAATTTTTCTTAAAACCCATAGATGAGTGAGCCTATTTTGTGTCCTTTTGACTTATTTCACTCAGCATGATAGATTCCATGTACATTCGTGCATAGGAAAATTTTATAACTTCATCTCTCCTGATGGCTGCATAATATTCCATTGTGTATATGTATCACAGTTCCTTTAGCCATTCATATGATGAAGGGCATCTTGGTTGTTTCCAGAGTCTGGCTATTGTAAATAGTGCTGTAATGAATATAGTTATGAAGAAGACATTTTTGAATTGTATTTTTGTGTCCCTAGGTATATCTCTAGGGTATATCCCTAGGAGTGGTATAGCTGAATCATATGGGAGCTCAATTTCCAGTTTTTTTAAGGAATCTTCCTTTTGTTTTCCATAAAGGCTGGACTAGACAGAACTCCCACCAGTAGTGAATCAGAGTATCTTTCTCTCCACATCCCTGCCACTACAGATTTCTCTTGTTCTTTGTAATGTGTGCCAGTCTGTGGGGTGAGATAGTACCTCATAGTTGTTTTGATTTGCATCTTGCTGATGATTAGGGATGTGGAGCATTTTTTCATGTGCCTTTTGTTCATTTGTATTTCTTCTTTTGAGAAAGTGTCTGTTCATTTCTTTTCTTCATTTTTTGATGGGTTGGATGTTTTCTTCTTGTTAGGTTTTGTCAGTACCTTGTATATCTTTGATATAACGGTCCTTTATCTGATTGGTATTTTGTGAGTAGTTTCTCCCATTCTGTGAGTGGGTTTTGTATCGTAGGCACTATTTCCTTTGAGGTACAGAAGCTTCTCAGCTTAATATAGTCAAATCTGTTTATCTCTGCTTCCACTTGCTTGGAGAGTGCTGTTTCATCCTTAAAGAAGCCGTTAGTCTCTATGTCATGGAGTGTTTTACCTATAGGTTGTTCTATATACCATATAGTTTTGGGTCTGATATCCTAAAATTGCTCAGGGGGGCCATACGGAATACTGGGAACCAAACCCAAGTTGGCCACATGAAAATTAATGTTCTACCTACTATGCTATCTATTGCTCAGGCCCTTTAACTCTCATCATTACAAATACTTAATAATTTGGGTTTATTTGCTGCTGGTATAGTTAACCTATCTTTAATTAATAGAAAAAAATGACATTCATGACTGGGAACAATCTTAAAGACCAATATAAAAACCCTTTATAAACAGCAACAATATTGAAATATTGATAAAACATGATGAAGTATTAAGATATATAATGTGTATGTATTGAATCTTATTTTCATGCATAAGAATTAAAATAATAGTTTAATTACCATCACCATTCAAATTATTTAATGGAGGATGGGTCAGTATTTCCATTGATAATGTGAATATTATATTCTTAGCTGATATTAAAAGTACTATTTTTAATTGAGACTTTATGTGTGAAATTTGATAAAATATTTAAACATTTTAAGAAAACTATGTTATTTAAATCTTCATCTCCCTGTTTGGGATAGGTAACCTATTCCACATTGAGTAGGAATTATATACATTTTTACTATGAGAAAATGATTATATAAGTAACCAAAAGTTTAGTTGAATTTCTGAATTATAATAATAATAAGGGGCCAGAGTAATAGCACAAAAGTAAGGCTTTTGTCTTGCACGTGTCAAATACAGGACAGACCGTGGTTCGAATCGCGGCATTCCATATGGTCCTCAGGAGCCCGTCAGGAGTGACTTCTGAGCGTACAGCCAGAAATAAGCCCTGAGCACCGAGTGTGACCCAAAACAAAGCAAAACAAAACAAAAAAATAGTAGTAACAACTTTGCTGAAATTAAACTTCTATAGATAGGTGCAATGTAAATTAAAGCACTGATTTCGACATGTCAAATTATAACTTCAAAACTTAGTCCTATATTATAAAAATGTAACAAAATAAGAGTTTAAATATTAATTAAATGGTAAAGTAATAAAAATTATGGATACTGAATGATAAAATAATATCAAAGGAATACATAATATAGAGTAGGAAAGGCAAATATGGCAAAAATATAAAGGTGAGGCCCGCGAGGTAACAGAGGAGGTAAGGTGTAGCCTCCAGTGAAGTTTCCATTAACCACAGAAAAGGAAGCAAGTCATACACAGATTTTTGCATACTACAGTAGAATTGCTAAAACATAACATCATTTGAAATTAATTCCCCAAACAAGCAATTCTAAAGACATGTCAAGTGATTATAATTAAAGAGAAATTTAATTGTAAGAAATTGGTTCTGAGAAGACCCTAAAAAGCTAGTGATATAGGACTGGAGAGATAAAATAAGAAATTAAATGCTTGCCTCACAAGTGACCCAGTTAGATTCTCACCACTGCATATGTTTCCTGAAAACAGCCAGGAATAATTCCTGAGTACAGACCCAGGAACAAACCGTTATGTTTACTGTCTGTGCCTTCCCTCACCTTCCTGAGAAATAAAGCAAAATGATACATATCCCAGAATAGTATAAGTAAAACATAACTTTGCACCATTTACAACATAAAGTTACTTCAGGCAGCAATCACAAGAAAATATGAAAAAGAGGAGATATACAATTATATGATTTCTTGCTTTATAATGTTGCCTAGCCAAGACTGTAGCAGAAACAATTTGCAATGGTTTCTAGTACCTTAACAATTGTTTTAAATTAAAGTGTTTTTTACCTTTTTGTGTTTTTTTTATTTGTTTGTTTTGGCCACATCCAGTGGTGCTCAGGGGTTACTTCTGGATCTGTACTCAGAAATTGTCCCTGTCTCAGGGAACCCTATGGGATGTCAGGGATCAAACCTGTGTCAGTCCTGGGCCAGCTGCATGCAAGACAAAAGCCCTACCATTGCGCAATACTCCATCTCCATAAAGTGTTTTTCTTTGGACTATTCCTAGTTTTTTTTTTTTTTTAATATGGAACGCTTCACGAATTTGCATGTCATCCTTGCGCAGGGGTCATGCTAATCTTCTCTGTATCGTTCCAATTTTAGTATATGTGCTGCCGAAGCAAGCACTATTCCTAGTTTTATAATAAATTTTTACAAGAAAATTCAGTATTTTATTATGACTGTCAATAGCTAGGCCACACAGATGGCTATATCTTTAATTTTAGTTCATTTTGATAACTGCCTAGTTTTGTGGGTTTTTTTGTTTTTGTTTTTGTAAAAGAACTCTTTATCCATGAGTAAGACAGTTCTATACTTGGGAAGATTAGATTTTATTTTTGCTTGGAGAAACTTAAACTTTAATTCTGTTTAATAGAATTAAAAAGAAAATCATTCATTCGGAGTTTTCTTTATCTACCAAGTCACTTAAAAGAAAAAAAAGACAAACATTTTACTTATTTTATTTCACTATATTTTAAATTTTTGTGAGGATCATAACTAGTGGTATTTGGGGTCAGGGGTCATACAGTGTCAGGGACTGAACCTCAGACCTTGCACAAGGCTTCCATATGTTTTACTACTTGAATCAAATTATATTTATCAGTTTTTTGTGACCTTCTAATCTACAGAACTTTAACTTTTCTTCCAGATGGAATGTCCAGTATTTTTGCTATGTATAAGGCATAATGGTATACATTTAATCAAATAAAATTGGCTTCCAAATCAAAGTAACAGAAATAATATACACATATATGCATATTCCTAATGAATAAATTTATCAATTTTTCAGAATGAGCAAAAGCAGTTGCTGAAATTTTATAACTTTATCTTTATTTATTTTTCTTTCTGGACAAACAGTTCTTTCTGAACGTGATTCATTTTACATTTGTTTCCTTAGTCACACCTGGTGCTGCTCAGGGCTTACTTCTGACTTGAACTAGGGATCACTTTTGCAAGACAACAGGACCAGATATCATGCTAGAAATTGAGCCCAGGATGGCCTTATTCAAAACAAACACCTATTGTGCTCTACTAGGTTTCTGGTACATAGACGTGTCTTTAAATATTACCTTTTTAAGTGTACAGAAATAATTTTTCAAATTCTATCAATAGGTCTATTGAAAAGAAAAAGATCTTAAAAAGCAGGGAAACTATTCTTAATAATAATGATAAAATTTTTACTTTTTTCTTGGATAATGCTTAAATATATACTTAGAAGATACAGCAATATTTTGATTGTTTTTACCTATTAAACTCAATGATCTTATTATGTTGGCATCATTTTAGGCATATTATGGTTAAAACACATTTTAATTGTAAAATTTATTATAAAAATCACAAACAAAATCACATTTATATGATTAAATTTTATAAATTCAAACCTAATTTACTCTGTTGAAATTCCAGGGCACACAAATTTTTTTTTAATTTTATACTTTAACTGCTTAATACCTAGGTATAGGAGCTTAGCTGTGACTAAAAGTACATAAAATAAAATATAAATTAATTTAGTTAAATAAAAATACATCAATTGAAATAAGGTGCACAGTTTAAAAACACACCCTCATTTTTTTTAATTATTTTTTATTTTTTAATCATAGTAGGCATACTTAATTTTTACCCCACTCTATTACGGTACTCTTCTCCAAACAAAACCACAAAACTCGATCTCCCTAAACCTGTTTCCCAATCAGAGGGAGAAGCAATGGAGACACCAAGCCCAATCAGATATAAGATCACCAGGTGATAAACCAGAAACAGAGGGAGTCACTCAATCTAGAAGTCCCTGGGGAGAGGGTGGAGGACTTGGGAGACAGAATGGGTATGGAGGTGGAGGGAGGACAACTTGGTGATGGGAATTCCCCTGATTCAATGTTTATTTGTAAATGGAATATTACTGTGAATATCATGTAAACCAGGTGGGACCCAAAAACCACAAAAGAGAGTGAGACAAGAAGCTCAAAATAATCTTTTTCTAATTTACTTATCTTATTACTATTTTATTTTTCTCTTACCTAGTTTATGTCGACCTTCTCATTTTGGTGTAGATATAGAAGTAGTAGCCCACTATTTTCCATATATATACTTTTTCTTTCTTTTCCCTTTGATTTTTTGCGCTCTGTCATGTTTCTTATCTCAAGACCATGGCAATTATGTGGTGCATATCTTTATCGCTACAATGCTCACTAGATGTCGTATTTGATATATCTTTGTAAAATGTTGTGGTGTTTCACCTTTTCTTTTCCCCTTCTCTCAAACGGAGGATGAGAACTGCTAGAAAACACACCCTCATTTTAAGATGAGAGGGGCTAGAGTGTGGCATAAATGGTAAGTGCCTGCCCGCACTAGCCTAGGATGGACCATGGTTTGATCCTCTGGCATCACATATGGTCCCCCAAGCCCAGAGCGATTCCTGAGCACATAGCCAGAAGTAACCCCTGAGTATCAATGGGTGTGGCCCCCAAAACAAAAACAAACAAACAAAAAAAATCTCTCCTGGCTTGGGGGACCATATGAGATGCTGTGGGTTCGAATGTTGGTCTTTCCTAGGTTAGCACGTGCAAGGCAAATGCCCTTACGCGTGCACCACTACTCTGGCCCCCCAAAACTTTTTGTTTGGATATTGTTTAATAACAGATACAAATGATTCTTAACCCTCAAAATTATCACTTTATATTATATTTACTTGTATTTTAAATATTCCTCTCAGAAATTTCTTTACAGTTCATACCTTACTGTTTTGAGTATCTTACAATTTAATTCTATTAGAATAGTTGTTGTTAAGAATAAGTCAAATGGGGCCCGGGAGATAGCATGGAGGTAAGGCGTTTGCCTTTCATGCAAAAGGTCATCGGTTCGAATCCCGGTGCCCCATCTGGTCCCCCCGTGCCTGCCAGGAGCAATTTCTGAGCATGGAGCCAGGAGTAACCCCTGAGCGCTGATGGGTGTGACCCCCCCAAAAAAAAAGGCAAAAAAAAAAAAAAAGAATAAGTCAAATTATTTGGAAAAAATACCTCTTTTACCATTATGTTATAAAATCAGGGGGAGATATAAAGTTAGTTTTCTTGTGCTGAACGTAATTATGTGAAAACATTTGAAAATTAAAGTTCTAATCTTTTTTTTTTAGCAATCATAGGTGACCTCCTGAGGTATTTTCATTTTAGGTTAGTATTCATTTCGGTAGAGAATCGATAGTATTATATACAACATAGTTTTTAAATTAATTTCTTTATTTTAATTTTTTTTGGGGGGCCACAAACGTGATGCTCACGGGTTACTCCTGGCTATGCACTCAGGAGTCGCTCCTGACTCTGGGACCATATGAAACACTAGGGGATCGAACCGTGGTCAGTCCTAGGCTAGCGCTCTCAAGGCAGACACGTTACCTCTAGCGCCACCATGCCAGCCCCTATTTTAAATATTATTATACAGCTATAAAATGTTTATAAAAAAAAACTATATCATTCTAAAAACATTGGCATCTGGAAAGCTTATATTTTATTGTTTTATTTGGGGTACATAAAAATCTTTAGATAATATATTGAATGGTAATGTTGTACTGGTGAAGGGAAGTGTTCTGTCTATGAATGAAACCCAACTACAATCGTGCTTGTAATCATGGTACTTAAAGAGAAAAAAGAAAAAAAATAATTTTAATATCTGCTGTGATATATATATACAAACAGGAATATGTACATATTTGTTAAAACATCAAGTATATTTTAAATATCAACACTTAATATTGTATGTATGTATATTATACATAACACACATATATGTATGTATAGATAAACACCCTGCATTTAGATATTTACATATAAATAATAAAAAATAAAATCCTAAAAATATATTGAGTGTGAAGAGATAGTCTTGAGGATATTAATAGTAATCTAGAAGCAATCTGGTGAGTGATTCACAAAGGCATGTAAAAAAGATAATGTGAAGAGCAGACTTTTTGTACTTAACTTGTTAACACACCTTAATGTGGTTGAGTTTGATTGTGTGTGTGAGTGTGTGTATATGTGTGTGTGAGTGTGTGTGTGTAATCTCATAATTACAAACTGGTTAAAACTTCAAGGATAGATATAAAAATAAATAAACTCTTGAACTTGATGACCTAAAGAACTTGACAGTTCTCACGAGCTCAGAGTAAAGAGTAAATATTAACCTCTGAGAAGTTCTTGTGTTCACTTTCAGATTGAGACAGAAGTGTTGAAATTCAGTACTCTGAGTAAGTACATGAAGCATGGTAAGGAAGTTAGTGTCAGAGTTGTTTTCTGTTTGGCACAAATTCAGAATTCAAAAAGAGTAATAGCTACTTTACAAGGACACTGATATTCTGATATTCATAGAGTTGCATATGTTGAGAAATAGCTTTGCTGATGGAGACTTTTCTGTTACAACATCCATCAAAAAATATTATGTCAAGAATACATCAAGCCATATGGTAAATAGAGGTTGAATATGGCAATTTGACTGACTCCAGCTCTCTATTTTGGCTGATAATATATTTTACCTTGATAGAAGTAAGCAGAAATACTAACATGATCAAATAATTTGTCTCAGAAAATGCTTACAACAGAATATTTAATTAAAGGAAGCCAAGGCATATATTCCTATGTGTAATTGTTTAATACACGGACAACTAAGAACATAGTATAAAGCATTTTAAATATAAAATATTTTATATTTTTATAATATTTTAAATTTAAAATAGAATATAAAGAACAACAATAATAATTAGAAAGTCTCATAGAACATTTTTAAAGTTGCATACTTAATCTCAGTAAAAAAATTGCATTAGGACTAATCAAATGAAATATATTTTTCTTCATAATATATTCTTGGAAGAAGTCTTAGATTGCCTTAGGGAGTTTCTATGGAAAGTCCCGTCAGACTTACAGCTGAGAAAATCATAAGGTCTAACAGCACACAGAAGAGGGGAAGTTTTTGGGCTGCTGTTATTAGCAGAGGGATAGGATTATTAAGCACCAGTGTATGTGGTACCAAGAATGTGACAGTGTGATCTTCCTCAAGCCCTATTTTAGGGACAGACTTCAACTTTTGACTTGTAAGAATAAGTTAAGTCTATGCTCAGCACTCCCAGATGTTAGCTCCGCTTTTTTATTGACTGAAGAGGTAAAATGACCAAGTGAAGAGATACTGGATGGAAGCTGGAGCAGGTTTTGTTACTTCTGTCATGCTGACAGGTGGCTATTCTTAATTCAAGACTTGACCATTACAGAACTTGTGAGATCGCAAGCTGGCTGTGGACTAAGATTTGCTCACTCTAGCCTATTAGTTTCACCACATCATCCTAGAAGGGCTTCTTGCATGCAGACCACAACTCATAAAATGCTTCCAGACAGTAAGGGTCCAAAACCCGATAACCTTTCCAGTGGCTCTCACACTTTTATTTGTGTGTGTGGTTTTTGGGTCACACCCGGCAGTGCTCAGGGGTTACTCCTGGCTCCATGCTCAGAAATTGCTCCTGGCAGGCACGGGGGACCATATGGGGCACCGGAATTCGAACCGATGACCTTTTGCATGAAAGGCAAATGCCTTTCACACTTTTTAAACAGGGTGCCAGTTCACTGTCCATTAGTCCATTGGAGGGCTGTACTACAAAACAAAAACTATGAGCAAATTCTTATGCACACTGCATACATCTTATTTTGAAGTGAAGAAACAAACCCGGAACAAATACAGTATGTGGTGAGCAGGACGTAGTTTGAGGACCACTGCAGAGACAAATGGGAGTCAGTTTGTCAACTTGCCCTCCAATGTAGAACAAATCTGACTCCAATACATACAAGTTCTCAGACAAAGATCCTTCCAAATGGTGAAAAGCTACTATTGATTTCCCTATATTTAGTGCAGCTGGATGCCTAAATATCTACTCAAACTTTTCATCGATCATCACGTAGCTAACAGTGACTATTTTCTTGGATATTTCTTTTCTTTTTTTTTGGGGGGGGGGGTTTGGGACACATCCAGTGACGCTCAGGGGTTACTCCTGGCTATGCACTCAGAAGTTACTCCTGACTTTGGGGGACCATATGGGAGCCGGGGGATCGAACCGAGGTCCGTCCAAGGCTAGCGCAGGCATGGCAGGCACCTTACCTCCAGCGCCACTGCTGGCCCCCTTGAATATTTCTTGAACTGCTCATAAACAATGTCCAGACTTACTGAGACACACCTGGATGTCATTGCTGTTGTTTTCCTGACACATGCCATCGACCCACAGTTACCAGCTTGATTTTCTGATAGGAGCCCTCCTAAATATAGACTATGTTGTACTAGTCCTTGTATTATACCAGAAATTTTTAAACCATTCAGGAATTTACCCTAGTCAATACACACACACACACACACACACACACACACACACACACACAAAATCCACAAATGTTACCAAACTGAGATTTCTGAAATCCTTAAGGTAGATTTACAAGCACAAATTGTGTCAATAATCAATGAAATAGAAAACAGTCGAAGAGACAATCTATAGTTGAGATAAAGTTTGAGTCTTTAAAAATCTAAAACAGAGGGGCCGGGTGGTGGCGCTGCAGGTAAGGTGCCTGCCTTGCCTGCGCTAACCTAGGACGGATCGCGGTTCGATCCCCCGGTTCCCATATGGTCCCCCAAGCCAGGAGCGACTTCTGAGCGCATAGCCAGGAGTAACCCCTGAGCGTCACTGGGTGTGGCCCAAAAACAAACAAACAAAAAAATCTAAAACAGAGGCCTCCCAATTCTTACCACAGGCTATGTTCTTTACACTGATTGTATAGAAAGAGGAGGTACAGTGAATGCACCCCATATACACTTCAACCAGGCGCTTTGACTGATCTGTATTGTGAAGTGGGGTACAAAGATAATCTAAAACAGAGTAAATAAGTTTCTATTTATAGAAAAAAGTGAGAAAATCATTATAAAATTATGGAAGGAATGAAAGAAATTAAAAATGTACAAGCCATCAGATACGTATATAATTGCATTAGAGGAGCAGCAGTCACATCATACTTATTCCAGAAGGAAAGGTAAGACAAAAAGCAAAAAAATTGAAGATGAATGAAGTAATAACCAAGAACTCCAAATTAAGCAAGGATGCATATAATCTGATCCAGGAAACCTAAAAAGTTCTCCAACAAAACAAATTCAATAAGAACACAAACACAAAGTGTAATTAAAATGACAAAAAACCAAGACAGAGAGCAACATAAAAACGTAAGGAATAAAACAAATACTCACATTTAAAGAAACCCACAAAGACTTACATTGGCTTTCTAAAATAACATTCTACAAACCAGAAAGGAATAGTGTGTTAAATTCAGTCTTAAATGAAAAGAATATCCAACCAAAATCCTCTATCTTGCCAGGTTATTGCTCAGATTTACAGAGTTGACAAAAACAAATAGATACATAAAGCTTTAAAACAAACAAAACTAATAGCATCCACTGTGTCTAACTTATCTCTCCAAGATATAATACATGATCGTCTATAAAATACCACTTAGATATAGCTAGATACATGAAAAACATACAACGGAGATAAGTAAAAAAGAGAAATTAAGAGAGCTCCTAGAATGAACTTGAGAACTGCCTGTTTTAATTTAAAAGGGTAAGTAAAATTAGAACATCAGATATAAGCTACATTTGAAATGAAAAATAAAAATTCACAGCATAAAATTATAAGAGAGGGAAATGGAAGCTTAATGTGCACAAAAGTCTGAGGTCTAAGTGCACATATACAGAATCAGAGAAATCCAAGGAAAGAATAGTGAAGTGTCAAAGCACTCAACACCCTCATTGAAAAATAGCAATCAATCTCTTTATGTCAATAATTTCACTAATGTCAATAGATTTAACTCTCCATTCAAATGACACAGAGTTCAGGGACAATTTATCAAGCCTTCTATTGCTCTAAAATGAATGATGCAATTGAACTTTCATGATAAATTCAAGTTTAGTGTAAAGGACTGCAGAAAATAAAACACAAATGATATACTTAGAAAGACAAGAAATATCTGATTCAGATAACTAGAGTTCTTACTAAAATGACAATAAGATATAAAGATAAACACTATATAATAATTAAAAGATTAAAACACCAGGACGACTTAACTGTTTAACATATATATTTCAAATGAAATACAGAAAGATATAAAAGAAACTATTAATTGAATGAGAGGAGTTGCTGGCAGCAAATAAAATATAATAGATGAGGGCTATAATAGATGAGGATTTTAACTACCCTAACAATCATCAGACATATTGATCAGATAGAAAATCAAAGAAGATAAAAAACTTTAATGAAGAATTTGAAGACCTAGATTTAATAGATATATTAAGAGTACTCCATTCTTTAAAATTTATATATGTATAAGTCTTATATATAAGACTTTATATATAATATATATATTAACATATATATTATATGTTATATATGTTATATATAATATATATTATATGTTATATATATTATATATATAAAGTCTTATATATAAGACTTATACATATATATTTCTAAAGCTTGCATGCAATGCTTCAGAGTAGACCAGATGATGGGACATAAAATTACTGTCCATAAGACCTAAAATAGAAATACCTGCATCAAATTTCCCTTCATATCTAAGAATATAGACTTTACCAAAAGAAAGCTAAGAGAATCTCTAATTTTGGGACTCTAAATATATTGTTTGACAAAGAAAAAATCAAAGCACATTTTTAAAAATCCTAGAATTATATGAAAATAAAAAGCACCAGATATTGAAAAGACAGTGTAAAAGTAATTTTGAAAATAACACAGTCTTTTTCTTTGTTGTTGTTGCTTGGATGCCAAGGATTCACTCCTGGCTTTACACATATAAAACATTTCATGTGAGGACATTATAGGATGCTGTGGATTGATCCAAATGGGCCTCAAGCAAGGCAAGTGTTCCATATACTGTATTATTATGGCCCCAAAACAAAGCCGCCTTTTATAATAAAACAAAAAAAAACTAAAATAATCTAAAAGTACATCTTAAACTGTCAGAGGAAGAATAACAGTAAAACTAAAGAGAAAGTAATAAAAATTACTTTGGAGATAAATGATACAGCAATCAAGATATCAATCAAAAGGTGAATTGAACCAATAACATTGTTTTTCCAAAGAGCAAATAATATCAGTAATGTATTTCTTAACAAAATTTAAGAAACGTAATTACTTATAAATGAAAGAAAAGTTACAACAAATATACATAAGTACAAAATATGAAATTTCAATGAGCAAACATATGCAATTTAAGTATAAAACTTAAAGAAATGCATAAGTACTTAGAATCATAAAGCTAACTATAAGGAATGACCCAGAGAGAAATAGAATAATACTGGATAATGGTGGGGGGAATTTGTAACATGTGAATGTAATTGTATAGGAGCTCTGCAACTGTATAATGACTGCAAGAGTATTAAATTTATGATAATTTAGTAAGACAGACTGGAGAGTTAGTACTATAGGTAAGATGCTTGTTCACCTTGCATACTGTTGACCTGGCTTGATCTCTGGTGCCTCATATAATCCCACAAGTTCCACCAGGAGTGATCACTGAGAACAGAGGTAGGAATTAGTCTTGGGTACAGACAGGGGTGTTCTCTCCCAAAAGAAGTTAGTTAATTTAAAACTGTGTAATAAAATTAAGACAATCATTTTTAAAAAGATAACAAAAGACCAGCCATGGAAAATTTACTATTTTAATGGATTCTAATAAACCTAAATAAATTAAGAAAATATCTATTACTCATCCTTCTCAAGTGCTATAATTACCCTGTACTAGAAGAAGAAAGAGACATTACTGAAAAAGGAAACTATTCCTGAAAAATAGATATGCAATATCATCAATAAAATTTTAGTGAACTGAATTAAAAATAACTTAAAGAAGTATACACTATTGCCAGTAGAATTCCTTCCAGGAATATAAAGTCATTCAATATGTGTAACTAAATTTATGTGGTATATAATATCAATATGGATAAATAAGTATCATATCAGTAGTTGCTAAGTAAGTTATTTTTCAATATTCAAAACCCATTTAAGGCAGAAACAAAAAAGCATAGAATTCTTCTTTTTGAGTTCAACTAAGCCTACCAATAGTAATGTACAAGTGCAGAACCAAGAAAAAGCCTATGCACTATTGGTTGCCCTTTCATAAAAGACCCATTTATGGTCAGGGGACCATATAAGATACCAGGCATAAAACCTGGGAGAAATGCATAAAAGGCAAATGCCTTACCTGCTATGCTATTGATCCCTCCACATCCATGACATTTTTCAAAAATAGAACATATATACCTGAAATTCATATAAAATAATAAGTTTCTGCAAATTGCTAAAGCAATCCTTGAGTTAAAGAAGGAAGGCTTTACTTTCTCTAACTTCAAGCTACACTATAAAGTAGAATGGTATTGGAATAAGACAGATTCTCAGAAAATGCAATAAACTTGAAAATTCTGTTTAGAGACCCTCAGGAATAAGAATAATAAAAAATTTATAATGGGATAATAAATACAAAGTGGAGCAAGAAAATATATTCAATAAGTGGTGTTGGTAAAACTGTGAACACAGGCAAAAAGTGAACCTCTCTAACATTATGCAAATAAGTCAAGCCAAATGAATTAAAGAATTTGACATCAGGGGCCTGAGCAGTGGTGCAAGTGGTAGGACGTTTGCCTGGCACATGCTAACCTAGAAGAAACCACTGTTCAATACCCCACCATCTCATTAGGTCAGCCAAGCCAGAAGAGATTTCTGAGTGCATAGCAAAGAGTAACCACTGAGTGTCACCGCCTCTTGTGGCCCAATCCCCCCCTCAAAGAATTTGATCAGACCTAAAACCATAAGGTATATGAGGAAAATATAAGCAGAACACTCCATGACACTAAAGCTAAAGACATATTAAAAATGAAACATCACTGGCCAAGAAAGTGAAATCAAAGATAAACAAATTGTACAACATTAAACTATCAAGGGCATTCAGATAGAAAAGAAAGAAGTCAAGCTCTTTCTGTTTGCAGATGACATAATACTACATGTAGAAAACTCTAAAGACTACCAAAAATCCTCTAGTAACAGATTCCTATAGCAAGGTGGCAGGCTAGAATATTAAAATGCAAAAATGAATGGCCTTCTTATACACAAAAATCATAGAGAAGAAATAAAATAAAATATAAAATAAAAATAAAAGCAATCAATTTCACAAGAGTGACACAGAAACTCAAATAACTTAGAATCAAATTAAATACATAGGTAAAGGACCTATACAAATAAAACTAGAAGCATGCTTCAACAAATATAAAGGACACATATATATGGATAATTATACCCTGTTCATGGATTGGGAGAATTAATATCATTCAAATGGCTATATCCCCAAAGCATTGTACATATTTCATGTAACCCTCTAAGGATACCCATGATACTTTTTCTTCCGTTCTCCCATGACATTTTTAAAAGACCTGCATCAAACACTCCTGAAAATCATTTGCAATAAATGCCCATAGTTAAAGAAACTCTTCAGAAAAAGAAGATGGGAAAAATTACTTTCCACAACTTTAAATTGTATTACAGAGCAATAGTCATTAAAACATCATGGTATTGTAATATAAATCAGACTCTCAGATTGACAGAATAAACCTGAGTATTCAGAGAACTTTCCTCAGATAGACAATCCACTAATCTTTGATAATGCAAAATGATGCAAGGAATGCCTCTTCAAAAAAGATGAACAAATGGTCAGCTTTATGCAGACAAGTGAACTCAGACCTCCATGTAACACTGTGTACAAAAATAAAATGAAAACAGATTACAGACCTTGATATCAAACCCCAAATCATAAGGCATATATAAAGATATGTAAGCAAAACATTTGATTACATCGGGACAAAAGATAATCAAGAAAGAAAAAACACTGTTCAACAAAGTTGAAGCAGACTAAAACAGATGAGGCAACATTAAACTGAGAAACTTCTGCCTCAATCAAAACATTTCTTAGGACACAAAGGACACCCTTGGGATGGGAGAAACTTTCCACCCAATACCCATCAGATAAGGGCTAATAACTAAGGTATACAAGATACTCTCTTAACTGAACAAGAATCAAACGGAATTGATTCTTCAATTTCTCAATGAAGAAATACAGATGACCAAAACATGCATGAAAAATGCTCCACATCACTATCATTAGGGTTATGTAAATCAAAACAAATATAATGCAAATCAAAACAAAAATTATCTCACTACATAGAGACTGGAACACATAACAAAGCACAAGAATCACAGTATTTAGGAAGAAAAGAACTCTGTTAGGAACTGCTGTTTGGTATATTGTCTAGTCAGCCTTTCTGGAAAACAATATGGATATTCTTCAAAACCTGGAAATTAAGCTTCCATATGATCCAGCAATACCACTCCTAAGGAACCTAGGAACACAAAAACACAGTATAAAAATGCCCTCTGCATGCCTATATGCATTGCAGCCCTATTTACTATGTTCAGAATTTGGAAACAATCCAGGTACTTGCCAACACATGTGTGACTAAAAACACTGTGGTACATCTACCCAATGGGATACTGTGCAGTTTTCATTAAATATAAAGTCATATAATTTTACCATACATGAATGTATATGAAAATTTTAATCTGAGTTAAATAACTCAAATGGAGAGAGATAAACACAAAATAGTCTTACTTATCTGTGGGACTTAAGAAAAATAAGACATTATGGTAATAATATCCAGAGACAGTAGACACGAGGACCAAAAGACCAGCCCATAATGTAAAGCTTACCACAGAGTGGTTACTGCAGTTCCAATGGTCCTCAAACTAAGCCCATGGGCCACATGTTGTATTTGTTCTGGTTTGTTTCTTCACTTCAAAATAAAATATATGCAGTGTGCATAGGAATTTGATCATAGCTTTTGTTTTTACTATAGTCCAGCTCTCAAACAGTCTGAGGGACAGTGAACTGGCCCCCTCTTTAAAAATTTTGAGGGCCACTGATTACATGACAATGATAGTGAGTTAGGGAAATACAATACCTATCTAGAAGATGGGTAGTGTGTGGGAGAGTAGAGAAATTGATACATTGGTGGAGGGATGGTTGTACTGGTGAAGGGAACGGGGTGTACACTTTATGACCAAGACCCAACTACCAACATATTTGTAAACATGTGCTTAAATAAATATATTATCATAAAAAGGAAAACTTTTCTATAATGTAGTATTTAATAAAAGGAATAGGAAAATTAGTTTATATTCATTCTTAAAATAATTAAGGTTCTGTAAAGGATTATTCTGCCTAAAACATTATATTGATTCAGTGCAAAGTCTATACAAAACCATTCTTCATGAACATGAACAATTACCATAAAATTTGTTTGGAGCAATAAACTAACAGATTATCAAAATATCATATTCCACTTTTTAAAATATACTGCAAATCTATTATTCTAACAATATGATATTAGAATAAAACATTCAAACTGATGGGATATAATTGAAATCTCAAATATTAATCCCTACATGTATAGTCAGTTAATTTACAGCAGAGATGCAAGATTCCCTAAAAGAAGAACGGAATGCTCTTCAGTAATGGTGTTGGAGTGGGATGGAAGAGTTCATCAGGGATGGTGAAAGGGAAACTGTTTACATTGATAATGAAAAATTTGCACTGGTGAAGGTTGTTGTACATGAATAACTGTAATTAAATAATGAATAATCGTACCTGTGAAAAAAACTGTAATATGAATAATGTAACCATGGTCTTTAAATAATTAAAAAAAGATTAAATAGTAAAGAGAAAAGAAATAGAAATGGTGTTGGAAAAACATGTGAAAAAATATATATAAAGTTGATCTCCTATATCATATCATACAAAAAAATTAAACAGAACAGATTAAAGAATCCCAAATTAGACCAAAATCCATTACAGTTAAATTTAGGCAGAACTCTCTAATTCTGACTTAATTGCTAATGAATTAGACTGTCATTAGCAAAGCAAACAAGAGTAAACAAATCAGAGTACATCAGACTAAAGAGTTTTTTTCTACATTATGGAAGAAAAGTTGGCTAAAACAAAATGATATCCTACTAATTAAGGTAAAATATTTACTACCATACATGTGACACATGTAAAAAAGATTAATTCCCAATCATAAAGCAATCACAAAATTAAAATGTTAGAGTCAACAACAAAAATAATTTCTATCTTGGAGAGAACAGACACTTTCTCAAAGAATATAGAAGGCCAACAGATACATGTAAATGTATTCAACTTCATATTATTGACTTTATGTCTTTCCTAAAATTATTTTTGTTTCTATTTTCAATAATCTGAAACTCCTCAGGAGGTATAGCATATAGCACCTGCATGTGATATATATATATATATATATATATATATATATATAGCTCTCAGAACAAAATTTAAAAAGCACACAGAGACATACATACACAAGATTACTTAAAAATCATGTAATTGTGCTTTATTTTCAGCTGACATTGCCTTTATCCTTGTTGAACTACTGTGTTGTTCTTTGATCTTGTGATATTCGACTCCTCAAGTCATCACCTAAAAAGTTTCCTCTTCTTTTTCATTTTGATCTCTACTTTTCTGTGTACTGAACTTTTAATGTCACAGATCAATGGCCTTTTTACACTCTTCACCTTTTTTTTTTTCAAATTCTGGGATTAGGTCATTTCTAGTTTTGACATTTGCATTATTCTTTCTGACATTACATGGTAATTTACTCTCCTGCTTTTGATTTTCAAATCATTTTTAAATACAAATATTTTTTCCTGTCTTGTAACAATTGGTTTCTCTGAATTTTGCCACTTTGACTCTTGGTAAAACTATGAATCTAATAATGTAAATAACATGTTGACACCATTGCTTTTCTCATATAAATCTACTTCAAAAGGCAATAAAACATGTACAACTGGATATGAAGAAGTATAAAGAAGGTAGGGTGCTTGCCTTGCACACCACTAATACAGGTTTAATCCCTGGCATCCGATATGGTTCCTGGAGTACATCAGGAGTGATTCCTAAAAGCAGGTGCAGGAGTAGCCTCTGAGCATTGCCAGATATGGCCTCAAAATGAAAAACAAACAAACACAATAATAATTTATTTAACATGATTATTTATATATACTTCCAGCCTCTTAAACTTGAGCTGGATCTGATTGAATTTAACTTTTTTCCAATGATGCTTTGATTTCCCAGCATATATGTATACAAACATATTTCTGTTACCTATTTTTACTTTAACAATATAGTGGATCTAACAAATGTGGATTCCATCCATTTAAAGTAAAATCTATTTTTTAATTTTATTAATATAGCTTTAGATCAATATTTCATGCTATTCCAGGAATAAACAAAAATAGTAAATTTTATGCTTTTGCAGCTTTAATTTTGTGTCAAATGAAGACTATTAATATTGATGCAAAGTAGAATACAGAAAATCAAATGAAGGTGTATGGCAAATCCTTTTTCTGAAAATTTGTCATTTAGCTCCATCTATTTTGGATTTAAATGTATTTCAAAATATATATGCTCTCATCTAAAAGCATACTATATTATTAATATAATTTTTATACTAAAAATTAAAATGAATAAAACTTTAAACATATTTTGAGTAAGCAGTTATTGTACTAATTCATTGTTCAGAGCAATTGATTCATTTTTACTCACAAGATACAAGCCAAGCAATGAAATATTTTTTGTTTGTTTATTTTTGTGCTTACACCTGGCAGTACTCAGGGGTTACTCCTGGCTCTGTGCTCAGAAATCTCTCCTGGTTGGCTAGGGGTGGTAGGGGGGCTCTCTATGGGATGCCGGGATTCAAACCGGTGCCCATCTTGTGTTGGCCACTTACAAGGCAAATGCCCTAATGCTGTATTAATGCTGTGGCCCTGAAGCAATGAAAAATTAATAGATACACTGATACACTGCGCTGAAAACTCAGGACCCCACTTTAGAAGTGTGGCGGGCCAAGTCTATACCCTGCTGAAGCCTTGGCGGTTGCATCCACAACCCAAAATAGCTGCCATGCTAATGACCCAACCTCACCACAAACATTGATGTCTTCAGAGATGCCTAAACAACAAAAATTCTAGCTATACCAGTTTGGAGGCTGAAAACTTTCAGGTCTTCTTGCAGATTTCCTAACAGTCTCTTCCCGCCTCTCCATACTTCTGAAGCCCATGCAGTTATAGTTGCGTTTCTAAGCCTTGCCAAGTCTATTCATTGTACCAGCACCACAGAAACTGGAATTTCACCTATATGCAGCAGCATTTTCATATTTTTCATATTTTTCAGTACCGACATACCACCTGAAACTCACCAAATTAGTTGTCACAGTAGCATAGAAACCTCTAACTCACCAAACAAAACTATAATAGAAAATTCAACGAGCAGCAAACAGCTTAATAAACCTTTAAACAATGACTTAATGTCCCTATTGTGAGATATACAGATTTTCATAACTTTTCTTTTATTGAAGGTTTTCTTTTCAATAATTCCATTACCATTTATTTGTAACTGGCAATATAATGTAAATTATTTTATGCCTGTTATGGGGGTAGGCTTAGGTATACACGAGAAATTCAGGACAATGTTAAAGGGAATGTTTCACTTGTGGTAGGATTGGTACTGGAAAATTGAATGCCAGAAACTATTGTATCGTGATCAATTTTGTAAGTCAGGGTGTTTAAAATTATATATATTGAGCACACTAATATCCCAGCTACCACTATGTCAGCTCATCGACCCAACTCCACAGATACATTAATCTTGTAAGAAATAGAAACTAAAATACCAAAATGGGGACACTGATCACTTGGCTTAAAAATGTAGGGGCACCTAAGAAGAGACTGCTCCATGCATATTCCAGAGTTGCTGACATGCCAGAGGCACAGCTTCACTGCAGAGACAGATAAAGGACCAAATCTCCAAGTTTAGGGGCTGAAAAATTCTGAGTTCTCCTCAGAGAGGGGCAGGCAGCTTCCAGCTCCCCCCTCTACATCTGTCCACCCAAACAACCACAATCACTTTACACAGCCATCCCCATATAAATAATAGGCCCATCCCCAAAGATACTATAATTCTTACAACATACCTACAAATTATTCAATATTGACAACCTTCAAATTTTTCAAAGTGACACCCCACTAAGACCATGCCTAATTTGATAGGAAAGTAACATAAAATCCAATTCATCCCAATAAATTAAAACAATACAGACTGCTCAACCAGCAAAAATTAATTTAGTAAACCCTCATCAAATGATCTAAAGACCCCATTTACAATTTTCTTTGAATAAAGTATTTTTGTGAGAATCCCATTAGCCAAGTAGTCATAACAAGCATTATAAAGTAAATTATTTTGTGCCTGACAAGGAGCAGAGTGGGAAATAGGTCAGTAGTGAGAGAATGTGACACTGGTGATGGGAATGCTGTTGAAAAATTGAATTTTGGAAATAAATGTATTATGAATAACATTGCAAACCATGGTTTTAAAGTACAAAACAACTGACACATAAATATTTTAAAATATAATTATAATTTTAATAAGTCAGTATGATTAAAAATGTAAAGCCAACACTGTCATAAATAAAATAAATTGTAAAAATGAAAGCAAAAGTTATATTTTGAGCACTTTACACATATTCCAAAATACTTGTGAACATGAAATTTGTTAAACTATATATTTGCAAGTATAAATGAATAAATTTAAGGTACTAAAACATATACTTATAAAACTGTTATTAGATGCCATAAGTTAATATCAAAATAAGGTTGAGAAGATAGCTCAAAGGATATGACTGTGTTTAACATTCAGAAGTTCAGAGTTCGATCCCCAGCACCACATTGCATACTTTCTAAACACAGAGTTGAGTGCAACCATACAGCAGAATAGGAGTGTCTTTCACAAAAATAACCTAAAAATATGATAATCCCACTAGAGTTACAAATCGAATTAATGTATATAGTGGAAAGAAATAACTGCATATAGAAAAATTAAAAGGTGCTCATATTAATCTAAATAGGGTTAGTAAACTTTATATTATTTTTCTTCTTATTGGATTTATTGTAAATATCACTACAAGTTTTTAAGTATTACCAATAGCAAAGTTTAAATTCATGCCACAAAATATGGACTAAAAGCAACATAAAACCAGAAGGCGGGGCCAGAGTGGTGGTGCAGGGTATAAAGCATCTGCTTGTATGTGCTAGCCTAGGACTGACTGTGGTTCGATCCCCTGGCATCCCATATGGTCCCCCAAGCCAGGAGCGATTTCTGAATGAGTAACCAGGAGTAACCCCTGGGCATCACTGGATGTGGTCCACAACCAAAAAACAACAACAACAAAAAACAAACAAACAAACAAAAAACACGGAAGGCATGACAAATATACCAGAATCATGGGAACGGAATTATTTCTTCTATTCTGCTTATTATAGGAGAAAAGTCATCACAGATTTAAAATGTGATTTGAGAAATAAGAAAACCTTGAGTGATGGTACAGAAAGATGCTCAGAATGGTTTGTTTTCATAAAAAAAGATATATTGCAATATATTATACTGAATTGGGAATAATAAATAAAATCCTTTCCTCATTAATATGGCACAAAGCAAGGTTACCCCTCTCACCACTTCTATTCAATATAGTACTGGAAGTATTTGCCCTAGAAATTAGTCAAAGAAAAGGTATTAAGGGCATTCACATAGGAATGGACTAAGTCAGTGGTCAGCAATCTTTTTTTTTCAACTGAGCCAAATCTCGCCAAAACCACGATTGAAATTTATTTTGAGAGCCACATTTTTTGTGTGTTTTGTTTGTTTGTTTGTTTTTGGCAGCGCTCAGGGGTTACTTCTGGCTTTATGCTCAGAAATCGCTCCTGGCAGGCTCAGGGGACCATATGGGATGCTAGGATTCGAACCACCGACATTCTGCATGAGAGGCAAATGCATTACCTCCATGCTATCTCTCCGGCCTTGAGAGGCACATTTTTAAAACTGAAAATAGATAGGATGGTACAATGTTTTTAGTTTCAATACGTTTTTATTGAGAATATTCTGCGTGCAAGTATCCACATAGGTCGGGAGGACACAAATAAAACAAAGAATAAAATAAAACCTTTAGAACGATATTATTTATTGATAATGTTAAATTCCATAAAATTTGTCTTACAATGTAGAGAAAATTACATCCTGACAATGATTGACAAAGTCACAAATACTAATTATGAACATTGGCCTTGCATTTCCTTGGAAAGTTTGAGTAAGTCAGGTTTGTATGTTGTTGTTTTTAATTTTTTTTTTTTTTTGGTTTTTGGGCCACACCCAGGACGCTCAGGGGTTACTCCTGGCTATGCGCTCAGAAGTCGCCCTTGGCCTGGGGGACCATATGGGGTATGGGGGATCGAACCGAGGTCCGTCCAAGGCTAGCGCGGTAAGGCAGGCACCTTACCTCCAGCGCCACCGCCCGGCCCCCGTTGTTTTTAATTTTAGGCACAATGACAGGTTCTCATCAATGAGACATATTCTCAATGTACTCTTGACAAGATTCATGCTTGAAAATGATTGTTGATAATTTCTCAATTTACTCTTGATAAGATTCATGCTTGAAAATGATTGTTAACATAAATATGTAGAATCAAACAAGGAAGAAAAGCAAATGCTAGTTTTTTTTAGTTGATTATATGAGTCAGGTGTTATACTATTCCAGGTGTTAAAAATCAACGTATCTTCCTTCTCCAGGTCTTTCAAAGTCTTTCAAATGTGAATGAAGTTCACATTTGTGTTTCTCCAATTTTTCTAAATTAGCACAAAGACGTTCAAATTTCGAGCTTCATAGTTCTTTGTTTTTTAAATCCAACAATTGCATTTTAAAGTTGCCAATGTCGATATTAAAGGGAGAAAAATTTAATTCCATTACAGTGGCATCCAAAGGTTTTTAACAAAGGTCAACATGGCTATGCTGTTTTTGAAATCCTGAAACTTCTTGAGAAAAGCTTACCTTATATTTAAAAGTGTTGTTTTAAAAATAGGTAATGTCAATATCAGAATTATTTTCTGATAGGTGAATCAAAGTTCCTCTGTCAAAATCTTTAGCAAAAACAGATTATTTGTTTTTAAATGAAATAACTTCTTCTAACATCAAAAAAATTGTGTTTCCTTTCCCCTATAGTTTATGATTAAGCTGATTTAGATGTTAAGTAACATCCATCCACCATGAAACACAGTTTTTAAATCCACTAATTGTTAATTCTGGATAGTGAACATCCTTCCTGAGGAATAATGCTTTGATTTCTGATAATAAGGAAGCAAAACGTTTCAAAACATTTCCTCTTGATAACCAAAATGTGCTGAAAATTTGAAACCCTACAATATGGAGATGAAGCAGGTAAAAGAGAAAAACCTTTTAACAATCTTTAAAAGCAAGGACAGTGTTCCAGAGAAAAGTAGTGATTTCACTGAAAGGAAAAAATCTATTGACTATTTAGTGTGTGCTGCAAGAAACCAAACTAAAATACACACAAAAACAAAAATGGCACTTTGTTAAAGGCATATAATATCATATCATAAAGGAATTATGATAGAGTGCCTGAAACATTTTTAAAATAATTTTTATTTAAGCATATTTGTTACAAATTATTCATACTTGCATTTCAATCATAGAATGTACACCACCTTCATCAGCACTTTCCCCACCACCAATGTCCCTTGTTTCCTTCCCCTTCATCCTCCTCTGCCTATGTCAAGGGCAGTCATTTTGCTTTTTTTCTCTCTATCTCTCTTTTCCTTTATGACAATGAGGCTTGCAAATTTCCTTTATGACACCGTGGTTTGCAATATTGTTAATTAAATGCATGTCACATCCATTTTAAGCATCCAATTCTTGTCCAGAGTGATAAGTTCCAACTATCAATGTAATAATGTACCTTTCTCTATTCTAACTGAACTCACTACTTTTTATGGCAAACTTCCTATTATGGACTAGTCCTCCTGTCCCTCATCCCTATTTTCTATATATATTATAACCATATGGCCATTTATTATTCTTATATGCCACAAATGATTATTCTGTGTCTACATCTCTCCTTCTGACTCATTTCACTCAGAATAATAATCTGATGTGTTGATGTATGTGCAGATCATGCACTGTGCAGGACTCAGTGTTTTCGTGTAGTCACAAGAAACAAAAGTTGCACACCTGTACATTGTATCCACTCATTGTATGATAGACAATGTTCTAGTTCAGAAAAACTCCCTGCTGAACTAAACTCTGTGACAGATGGCACAATAAAGATATTTTGTGAAATTCACAATTGTGAAAAAATCCAGGCTATTCACCACCCTGGGTGAGAGTATGGATGCCCACTACTAGCATCTTTTCCATGAAGAAGTGAAGTGACTGTTCTGGGGAAGGTTGCTCTCTCGCCTTGTTGGCAAGAAGGAAGAAGTACTGCAGTTCCTGTGAGAGCAGAACTCTGACTTTGCACAGCCCCAGTTGGACAAGGAATGGGTAGCTTATGCCTGTGTATTTGGAAGACATTGTTCACTTTCTCTATGAACTTAATGTTTCTCTGCAGGGGAGTTCCACAAGTAGTTTTTACAGTGAGACATAAGATGGATGTGTTCAAAAAAGAATCTGACTCTGGGATAGCTGTGTCTGTGAAGGAGACATTGAAATGTTTCCACTCTTGCAAAAAAATTCTGATTGGCACTTAGATTATGCATAAAGCCATAATCAATATGAAAAAAAAACATCATTTAAGGGCATTAGCTCACAACTTTAATAAAGAGTACTCTGAATATGAGAATCCACGGAAAAGAAAACTCTGGGTTGAGAATCCCTTCATGGAAGATGCCCACTCTTGTGCAAAATAAAATATGTTTTAAGATCACTCCAGGCACTGTATTTCTAAACCCCGCCCAACCTGGTCTGAAGAAGCAGGGTAGCAGGAAAGAAATAATAAACCAAGCTTGCCAGGAAAAGATGATCATGGAGTCCATGGCCTTTTACCTCTTACTCTCTGCTTCAAGCCAAAAAAACTAGAACACCCTTTCTTTATTAAAACCAATTCCTAATTCCCAATATAATGATTTTTAAAAAATCTCACTCACAATTATAACTCAGAGAATAAAGTATCTTGGAACCAATGTAATTAATGAGTAATTAATGAGTAATGATCTACTAAAGATAACTACAAAACACTGCTTCAAGAAATAAAAAATAAAAATAGATATCATAGAGTATTAGCATCATTAAAATGGCAGTACTCCCTAAATCATTGCATAGATGTAATCAATCCCTATAAAAATACCAATCATATGTTTCAAAGAATTTGATCAGACACTCCTGAACATTATATAGAGCAATATATGTTCAGTAATAGCTAAAACAATCATTGCGATAAATAAGATCAGAGAAATCACTTTCCCCAACCATAAACTGTACTATAAAACAGTAATCACTAAAACAGCATGGCATGGAATAGACAGACCAGTATATCAATGGAATACCCTTGAATATTCAGAGATAGACCCATGGGTTTACAATACATTAATTTGCCTTTGTTTTTTGGGCCACACCTAGTGATGCTCAGGAGTTACTCCTGGCTATGTGCTCAGAAACTTCTACAGCCTTGGGGGACCAATTGGGACCCCAGGGATCAAACTCAGGTCCATCCTGAGTGGCCACTTACAAGGAAAATGCCCTACTGCTATGATTTCACTAGGCCCCTCCATTATTTCTTTTTTATAAAGAAGCAAAAAATAAAATGTAGAGGAAGAAAAGCCTCTTCAACAAGTGGTTCTGGGAAAACTTGCCAATTGTATACAAAATGACAAATGCAGATCTCTCTAAAACACTATACATAAAGGTCAAAATGGGTTAAAGACGATAATATCAGATCTGAAATCATAAGTTACAATTATGAAACACTATTATCCAAGAAAGTGTTAGCAACTGAGAAGCTTCCACACTTCAAAGGAAACAGTGACTAGGATATGAAGTCTACAAACCAAGTGAAAGAAACTATTCACTTAACATCCATCAAATAAAGGGTGAATATCTACAAGACAATATTGAACTTTCCAACAAAAAGAATCTAATTTCATCTAAAAATATTAAGAAAAAAGAACAAACATTTTTCAAAGAAGAAGTATAGAGGTCAAAAGACATATCACTATTCACCTGGTAGATGCAAATATAAGCAATAAGATAGCATTTCAGATCACAGAGATTGGCACATGTTACAAAGATCAAGAACAACTTGTGCTTGTGGGGATGTGGGGAGAAAAGAACTCCCATTCAGAGCTGGTAAAACGCATAATGGTCCAGTCTTTTGGAAAAACAATATGAACATTTCTCAAAACTCTGGAACTTGAGCTCCCATATAATCCAGCAATACCACTCCTAAGGCTTTATCCTAGGAATGCACACACATATACAGAGATAATAGAGATGAGTGTCAGGAGGACCAGTCTATGGTAGGAAGCTTTCCACAAAAAGTGTGAGTGCAGTTAGAGAAGAGAAGGGTCCACTATGACAGCGATAGTTGACACTTACTACTCTGGACAAGAAATGGGTGCTGAAAGGGAATAAACTGACATACATGGCACCTTTATATTAACAATATTGCAAAGCTCAGTATATGAGAGAGAATAGAGAGAGAGGGAGATGGAGAGAGAGAGAGGGAGAGAAAGAGAGAGAAGGAGAGAGAGAAAGATAAAGAGAAAGATAAAGAGAGACAGAGAGAGAGAGAGAGGGGAGAGAGAGAGAGAGAGAGAGAGAGAGAGAGAGAGAGAGAGAGAGAGGAGTTAAAATACCTGCCCCAGAGACAGATTTGGGAGATGTGAGCTATTGAGGGACATTGGTGGTGGGAAAGGTGCACTGGTGAAGATTGGTGTACATTCTATAAATGAAAGCCGACTATGAAAAATTCTGTAATCACAGTGCTTAAATAAAGCAATTTAAATGATAAGAGGGATGCAATAATTAGCTAATGAAGTCTGATTAGTCTCTATTTTTTGAAGGAAAACTCCATGTAAGTACAAACTAGAATATGATTTTTCTCAAATACTCCATTTATTATTGTGATTTAAAACTTTAATAAATTGTGATTTTATAAAACTAATATAGATTTAATACAAAACACTGTTATTATAATAAGCAAGAGATTGCAAAATAACTGTCATTAGTTATCTTATAAAAAAAGAGAATGACTAAACAAAATGCAAATATAAAATAGAGCTGGGGATATACAGATTATATGTGGTCAACATGGGTTATATCTTCAGCACTAAAGATTGTGTTTGAGTCCCACCAGGAATGAATCTTGAGTATAAAACCATGATTAAACCTTGGCCAAAAAGAAAAATAAAAGAAGAAGGAAGGAAGAATAAATAATACCTGATAGTTTAATAAGTGACTATTTTCAATGTAGAACTACAGGTAAAGAAACCATAATGATTACACTTTTTTCAAAGATAAAGTTCTTTGAACTAAAACCTGGGAGATAGTAAGAGTAGACTAAATGATTAAACTAACACATAATAGTTCAAATATGAAGTAATAATCTGAGTCTTTCTTTAAACTAGTTGTTTTGTGTAATTTTTTAAGATTTTATTTTACAGAATTAAGTGAATAGAACTCCTGATAATTCATCAAGTTATAAAGAAAGAGCAGTTGTATCTGTTTAGTTATTTTTAAGGAGCACAAATACAAAAAAATGTATCTTGAATTAATGGAATTTAGTTTGCCTAGAATTTTTTTGTTCTTTTTAAAAAATATATTTTTAACTGCCTTAAATCCAAGGTTTGAAAAATTGCAAAGTACTACCCTGGTAGCACTTATCCAAGAAAGCCAATTATTTAGAAAACTAAATTTCTATATAAGATTCAATGCATTAAATCATGAGTTGGTAAGGATCAGGGTCAGATCTATGTGAAGGTATCTGTGCAACTGTAAGAGGAGCAAGATCAATGAAAGAATTAAGTTTCTGAAGCTAAAGATTAAACATTGTAGTTTGCATCTAGTAGTACAATATTTAATCTTTAAAAATACTCTATTTTGTGTAAGCTCTGGCAATGTGTAAATAGTGAGGCACCATATCAATGCCAACTACAAAAAAAATACTACAAAGTTTACCCTTATAAAAAGAAATGAAAATGGAATGAATAGTGCATATTTGTATGTGAAGATTTTCATGCTGAAATATTTTGGTTGAAATAGACATTGGTAATTATAATATGCAAAACAGTGGCTGATTAGAACTTGAATATTAAATATAGTCAGGAAATATTGATGTAGTTAAAATAATCGAGTATTCCAAATACCCTGCAATACCATTCCATTAAAAGGTATGTTTCTCAAAATCAACTAAATACTCAAATATAATAAAAAATATGTCTGCTACAGTTTCCAGGAAGAAAATGAGTTCTGAGAACCAGCAGATGAAAAATTCTTTATGGAATGATAGCACAGTAGGTAGGGCTTTTGCCTAGCATGCAGCTGACTTGGGTTCAATCCCTGGCTTCCTCTATGGTTCACTGAGCATAGAGTCAGAAGTAACCATGAGCACAGCTGGGTGTGACCCCAAATCAAAACAAAACCAAAATCCCCTCAACTCCAAATAAGATCAGTACTATCTACTCATGAGGTAATTAAGAAAATAACATAACATTTTTAATTTCTTCATATGTAGGATGGATAGAAACTATCTCATATTAATGGCATGAAGTAAAAAAAAGGGAAATATGCAAAATTCCCAGCACAACACTTGTGATAATGTATTCTTTATAAAGTAATTTCTTTCTCCAATTCTTGATGAGAAGATAATCCTTTATAAACTACTCTAATTACAAAAAGGAAAGTATCGAATTAGTCACAATAAATTTTCTTCAAGGACACTTGTGGAATGGGTAGAGAGAAGTTAAGATGAATTTTAAAATTACTTATTCTGTCATCTTATGCCACAGACACTGCTACACATAACAAAGGCCAGTGCTGGCATATGGATGTGGAGAAAGGGGAACTCTCATTCACGGCTGGTGGGAATGCCGTCTGGGTTCAACCTTTCTGGAAAACAATACAGATATTTCTCAAAAAACTGGAGGTTGGGGCCCGAGCAGTGGTGCAAGCAGTAGAGCATTTGCCTTGCACGTAATAACGTAGGACGGACCGCAGTTCGATTCCCCGGTGTCCCATATGGTCCCCCAAGTCAGGAACGATTTCTGAGCTCATAGCCAGGAGTAACCCCTGAGTGTCACCAGGTATAGCCTCAAAAGCAAATAAATAGATAAACAAACAAACCTAAAACTGGAGGTTGAACGATAATTCTCTTAGGGATATACCCTAGGAACACAAAAACAGTACAAAATTGCCCTCTGCACTCCTGTGTTCATTACAGCACTATTTACAATGGCCAGAATCTAGAAACAACCCAGATACCTGACAACAGATTAGTGGCTAAGAGAACTGTGGTACTTCTACACAGCAGTTAGAAAGAAAAATGAAGTCATGAAATTTGCCTATATATGACTGGACATGGAGACTATTATGCTGAGAGAAATGAGTCAGAGGGAGAAAGGCAGAAACAGAGTAGTCTCACACATGTGTGGTATTTAGGAAAAATAAAAGACAGTATGGTAATAATGCACAGAGAAAGTAGAGATGAGGGCCGGAAAAACTAGTCCGTGATATGAAGCTTACCACAAGGAGTGGTGAGCAAGTTAGAGAAATGGCTGCACCAACAACTACCGTGACAATAAGGAGAGGAATAGAATGTCATGCCTATCTAGAAGACAGGCAGGTGCTACTGGAGGAGGGAAATGGGGAACATTGGTGGTGGGAAAGTTACACTGGTAAAATGTGTACATTCTATGATAGAAATCCAACTATAGACAGTTTTGTAAACTCAGTGCTTAATAAGTTATTGATAAAATATAACATAAAAATTTGTCTGAAGTAAAACTTTATCTTTCTAACAAAAATTAGTGAAAAATTTTCAGATATTAAAATAAATTTAAATATGGACTTCAGAACACTAAACTATTTTGCAATTTCTTCTGTATTCATTGCATTGGGACATACCTTGTGGTGTCCATGATTTGTTGCTCAGGGTCTGATATGCTCAAGAATCAATTGTTAAGTTGTGAATAAAACCTAGGCCCCCTGAATGCAAAGTATGTGTTCTAGTCCATTGACCTTTCTCTATAGCAACAATATACTTAGAATAATTTAAGAATACAAGTAAATAATATTACCAATTATATATAGCAATATATCTAATATTAGTTGAATAAATCATATCTGAAAACAGTCACTCAACTCACTACAGGGCCATATCAATAGTACAGCAAATATGGCATTTGCTTTGCATACAGCCAACCCAGGTTTGAACTCCAGCATCCCATAAAATCTTCTGAGCACTGCTGGAGTAATCCTGAACTCAGATCTAGTAGTAAGCCTTGAGAACCACTAGAGAGTACCAAAACAACCAAACAAACAAAAAAAAGAAAAAATATTATAATTATTTACTTAGGTCACTATCAGTGAAACTACATGACACTAACAATTTTTTTCCTTAAAATAGCTCCAGGTTTAATACATTACTAATTTATCTAAATTATAGTATAAAATTTAAGATAAAACAGCAATCTGAGAAAATACAAAAATAATAGTACTGTTTTTAACAAGATTTATTTAAATTTTTTATTTTGTTTTGGGGTTTTGGGCCAAACCCAGTGATGCTCAAGGGTTACTCCTGCCTATGAGCTCAGAAATTGCTCTTGGCTTGAAGGACCATATGGGATGCTTGAGGAACAAATTATGGTTCATCCTAGGCTAGCATAGGCAAGGCAGACAGATGCCTTAAGGCTATGTCATACCCCTGGCCTTATTTAATTTTTTTTGTGTGAAGAAACATGACCATAATTTTTTATTCTTGTCTGTACTTTTCATAATAGGACTGTCTGAAACAATTTTAGCAAAGATAGTTTTATGTATCCTTAACACACATATACACACATGCATATATATTTTATATCTTAAATATAGTAATTTTAAATTAACAGTTCTAAATTAAGATTTCTAAATTAACAAATTTGGACAAATATAACTGTCAGATATTTCTAATTAAAAATAGTTCAAACTAGACTCCTAAGAAAATTATAGTGAGGAACGCTGCTACTTGTTCTAAAATAATAAAATGATTATAGATTTCTAAAATGAAAACATTTGAAACTTAAGGAAAGATCCTAGACTATGGGGAAAAAGAAATTCTTAATTACTGCTGATGGGAATGCTGTCTAATTCAGCCAGCCCTTGTAGAAAACAACATGGAGATTCCTTAAAACACTGGAAATTGAGCTCCCATTTGATCCAGCTATACCACTTCAAGGACTATAGCTTAAGAACTCAAAAACACAATACAAAAAATCCCTTTCTCACACTTATATTCATTGCAGCACTATTTACAGTAGCCAGATTCTGGAAATAACCAAGATGCCCTTCAACAGATGAATAACTAAGGAAACTCTGATACTTATACACAATGGAATATTATGCAGCTGTCAGGAGTGATGAAGTCATGAAATTCACCTATGCATGTTGTACATGGAATCTATTATGCTGACTGAAATAACTCAGAGGGAGAGAGATAGACACAGAAAAGTCTCACTCATCTATGGTTTTGTTTGTTTGTTTGTCTTTGTTTTTGGGGGGTCTACACTTGGTGATGCTCAGGGCTACTCCTGGCTATGTTCTCAGAAATTGCTCCTGGCTTCGGGGACCATATGGGATGCTGGGTGATCTAATGGTGGTCTGTTCTAGGTTACTCTGGGCAAGGCAGATGCCTTACCTCTTGTGCCACTGCTCTGACACCTCATCTATGGGTTTTAAGAAAAATTTAAAGACATTGAAATAATTCCCAGAATTTAAGGGCTAGAAGGACCAGCTCAACATATGAAGCTCACCACAAAGCGGTGAGTGCAGTTAGAGAAATAACTAAGTTGAAAACTATCATAACAATGTCATTGAGTGAGGATAGAGAAAGCTTGTCTCAAATCCAGGCAGGAGAAGGCGTAGGGAGGAGTTAGGGGCATTGGTGGTGGGAATGTTGGACTGGTGAAAGGGTGTTCTTTTTATGACTGAAACCCAACTACAATTATGTTTGTGATCACAATGTTTAAATAAGGATATTATTTAAAAATACAGAAAAGATTCTAGACAAGATAATTAATATTAACTATACATTTCTAAAAGGAGATAAATGAGCTACAAAAGAAAATAAGAACCTGTCAAATATTACTTACTTTTATATCTCTGGTTTTAAATCTATTAAATTAAGGACAATGAAATTGCTAGTTTACAGGCATGTATTGACTATATAGGAAACACATTTTAACTCCCATTTAGGAAATTTTACATTTACCTAATACCCTAATACTTGTATATATAGAAATATATGAATCAGAAAGAACCTATTATTAACTAGAGTATTACAGTGATCATGTCACTATATATACTTTTATGTGTGTATTATATATGTTTACATATATACACAATATGTATGTACAGATATATACATTATATGTATATATTATGTTTATTATATATTTACACTCTATGTTCCTTTATCTTTATTGTGAGTATTTAAAAATGCCTTAATTTTTTTTAAATCTCTATCTCTTAGCGCAGCAGTAGGGAGTTTGCCTTGATGTGGCTGAAACAGGACAGACCTCCAATCGATCCCAGGCATCCCATATATTCCCTCAAGCCAGGAGCAATTTCTGAGAGCATAGCTAGGAATAACCCCGAGCATCACCGGGTTGGCTCAAACACACACCCCCAAATTTTTCTCTTTTAAGCCATACAGAGCAAATAATTTTATTTCCCATCCCATCTACTATTTCAAGCTTATTTAGTATGGATTTACCACTGTACTTTAACTCCTAGTAGGATTAAAATTTCTTAAAGAAGGGTGGGGCCAAGAAAAAAATTTCTTAAAGAAATACTCATAAATTTAGAGATACTCAAAAGTAAATAATTCAGTCGGTTTTAAATAAGTGAAATATCTCTTTATTGTATGGTAAATACTTTTTATAATTAAAAGAGATATTGTATCATTAATAGTGATTTCTAATTAAATGTGACCAATATTAAAACCATATTAATGGGATTTTCAATCAATGAACATTACATGTAGAATATTATCTGATAAAAATACAAAAATGTAAAAAGAAATGAAACTAAATTTGGACTTTGGATTTGGATAACATTTTTTGGATAAAATTTGGATTTTATTTGATTCAATCCCTAAAACTACTTTTGAACCTGAGATCACTGAGAAGTTTGAAGAAATTTAAAATAGACATATACAATAGTATTTAAGCTCTAGTAGTGAACTAATTATTAGTGTTGTGAATATAGAGAATGAATACAGAGAATGTTTCACTGGAAACAAATAAGAAAGCTTATGGTGATTATATTCACTCACAAATAAGCTTTTATCTTGGTGATTTCAAATGTTATAGCAATATTATGATATAGTGCAATATTAGTATGAAACATTAGTTTATCTGAATGCCACACAGTGGTTTATAATATATAAATATGTTTAATATACTACCTAATAAAACAAAACTTATGCAAGCAATATTAATAGTGTCAATGATAATTATTTTCAACAAGTACCAAACATAGATCAGTAAAGCCACATTTTTAGTGAATTAAAAATTATAAAAGTTATTTCAGATTAAGCTATGCTATTAACCTTCAAATAATAATTTACATATGTCTGCTTTATTCTAAATACCAAAATATTCAAATTTTTGACTGTTTCTGTGATTTAATTTAGATTATGAAGCTCATGACATAGAGATCATAAATAATTTATACTATTGAGTGTTCTTTAAACATTAGTAAATAGCTTATCCAGTAAGTTTTTATTAAAAAATCACATTAGACATAAGAAGATATATTTAAAAATATCTACAAAATACAAGAAATAAATAATTCTTAAGAAAATTACTTAATAGATACTTCTTTAAAATCTACACAATAACATTCTGTTTGAGGTTTCTCTTTTATTTAACTACACTTTGTTTTCCTTTTTTCTTCTCCCTCATTCTTAAGTGTAGTTTGCTAATTAATAGTTTGATGGAATCTATGGTACTAAGGAAATAAATTTATAGCCTCTCTCTCAGGAAGCACCTAATAGGAAATCAAAAAGCTCAGAAAATACCATATGGATAAATAATTTAAAGTCCTTACAAATATAAAAATCATCTTTATTTGATAATGAGGAAATTATCTAAGTGTATTATCTAAATTATATATGCATACATATACTTACTCATCTGTGATAAAGCATATCTTTTTATTTTTTTTTTGTTTTTGGGCCACACCCTATGACGCTCAGGTGTTACTCCTGGCTATGCACTCAGATATCATCGCTCCTGGCTTGCAGGACCTATGGGAAGCGAGGAGACCGAAACAAGGTCCTTTCTAGGTCAGCAGTGTGCAAGGCAAACGCCCTAACACACTGCACCAAAGCTTCAGCCCATAAAACAATATCTTAGCTATATTTTTTTTCTAAATAAAATTTACACACATTTTAAATCTTTTCTTAAGACTTATGTAACTATTGAGAGTAGTGAAATTCTTCAATAAAAGCAATGTTTGCAATTTCATTTCATTTCTAGAATGTTCCATCTCTTCCAGTATTTAAATTTAGTTTGTCCACTTTGTTCAAACTCAAATGTACCTTATAACTAGCTCTGCTGAGAGTCATTAAACTTGTCTATTGTGCTTTTGCATACTAAATCTGATTTTGTGACCTTCATGTCTCACTTTAAAAATTTCAATCTGTCTGAAATCACTAGATTAGTTTTTCTTTCTGCTTCACCCAAATCCTCTCCATTGACCTCAACTTCTTTGACCCTCACCCATATACAGAATGATTAATACTGAAGTGGAGTTACTTTAAGCATTTGCTTTGACAGGCTCATTATCTTTTCTCTTTCTTATTTATCCTTTGAGTCCTTTTGATATGTATTAATTCACTGGAAGCAGACAAGAGGCTTATGTTGATCTTATTCACCCACAAATAAGCTTTTATCTCGGTGATTTCAAATGCTATAGCAATATTAGGAGATAGAGCAAGGAGATAGAGCAAGGTAGAAAGCTTTCTACCTTGAGATATAATCTATTTATTAAAAAATCCAATAATAAGAAAAAAACTAACGTTAGGTCAAGTAACTCTGTCTTTCATAGGAACATCACAAATTACTATTTTAAAGTTGTGTCAGATGATTTCTGTATCTAATTTATCTGCTCCCTTTATAATAAACATTTCTTTAAATAATATTAACAAAATTGAAGAAAAACTGACAAAATATTTTTAGTTCTTATAAATAGAATACATTTCCTACATGGTAATCCATTCTAAATAACTCATAGAAAATAATCCACTTTTCAAAGCAGTATAATTTATATTAAAATGTTAAATCATACATATAAATTTGTTATTCATTATTTATCATGCATGACATGTAAACATGTCATTTTACATATACTGTAGTATTATAAAACAATGCATTCCTTATTCTTAAAATGCATATTGATGTGATTATTTATGAAGCAAAGAAAGAATAAAGTCATTAAAAACCTGTTCAGCAAAATTGTATATGTAACTATTCAAACCATTAACAGAATCAAACATATAATATTTATTCTAGTCAGAACTAGACATATGGGGCTGGAGTGGTGGCACTAGTGATAGGGCATTTGCCTTGCATGCGCTAACTTAAGAGGGACCATGGTTCGATCCCTAGCATCCCATATGGTCCAAGAGCTATGTATAAGTGAATAGCCAAAAGTAACACCTGAGAGCTAGACATATGCTAAACTCTGCTGGTGAACATAAAATATTTTGATTATTTTATTTTATAAAGAATAGACTTGCTATTGAATTAAGTACCACGAATAGTTAAAGGAAAAATCATGGCACAATTTTCAGAATTTCATTTAAATTTTTATCAGAACATTAAAGAAATATATAATGAAATCATCTGCTTAAGTACTACATTTTTTTCAAAATTATTGACACTAGGGTCATAAACAACTATCAAAATTTTGCAAATTTTTCATAAATTGTTCATAATTGAAAAAGATTGTATTTTTCTAAAACAATAGCAAGCTATAGAAAAATACAAACAGTAAAATTTATAGTTTAACTGCTTTTGTCACTAAGAAAGTTAAATAATTTTACCCAAATTTCAACTTTGCATTTCGTACAAATTTAAAAACTGAATAACATACACAATTTGGACTATTTTGGGTCACTTGGTAGTGCTCAATGTCAGTGCTTACACCTGGCACAGGAATCATTCTGATGGTTCTCAAAAGAGCAAATATGAAGCCATGGATTTGAAGCAAGGTCAACAGCATGTATGGCTATCATTATAAAAAGCAATCTCCCTGTTCCCACTTATATAACATCTAGATTGGTACCTAACACTTCGGAAAGACTCAATAAGTGAAATGTGTGCAAAACCATCCAAATTTACTTAACAAGCTGCTTAATGTTCTAATAAGTCTTTTATATAAATGACCTTAAAAATTGAGTATGAGGGTCCAGGCAGTGTATTAGTGTATTGTATAGGAAGCTTGCCTCCATATCACAAACCCTATTGCTTACTATCACCTAAGACAGAGGTCCTGCAAGCCCCTAATGGGTGTGATCCCTGAATACAGAGTCAGAAATGATATTGCTTGCTATAGTCTAAATCAAAATTAAAAAATGACTAGTCTAATACTTTAAAATAAGTTTGCTTATGATTAAACTAATCGTAAAGAGATGTTATTTAAAGAGTTTCCAAGGTTTCGTTTATAATTTTATTTAAGGTTTCATTTAAATTTATAAATAGGGATCGAGAGAACTTTCAAGTAAAAAAGTAATATGCAGATACAAGTTAAAATGTAGTCCATTGAAATGTAGTGATTTGTTTTCAATAATACTTTAAATTTATTAAGGTATTTTTTAAATATTAGAGCATATCATATATTTTATATCATATATTTTATATATACCGATTATTGTGATGTGAATATTTTATGTCTTCTATTGTAGTATTACACAGATAATAGTTCTTATTATGAATGGCTTTTATCAATATTTATGGTAATTATTTTTGAGAGGTTCATTCTTCAACCAATGTGTAATGAATCAATCATTGTTTCAGCTATGGACTATAACAGAAAGAGTTTTGCTAATGGTCTGATATAATATAAATGTCACATCTAGACCTAGTATTTTCTTTATCCTCACAAGCTCATTCATGAAAGGAAGTGACACAATAATACATCATAATAACATAGAAATAAGTGCCCTTAGCCCCAAGCATTCCTATTAAGAAAAACAAGTAAACCTCCAAATTTTCATTCTGATGATGCTTAAAATGCTTTGTATGATTTTCAGAGCATTTGCATTAATAAAAGATCTGTTAAGATCAAACTGTGGAGAAAAATATGAAAACTAATGTGGAGTTAGTTTAGGTTTTCAGTTGAACACCAACAATTCACCAATCACTGTCATTTTTATCTTTTTAGTATAAGGCATAAATCTAACTCATATGCTAAAATTGAATGAATATACAATTAAATGAATATTTTAAGAGTAATCTTCATTATTCATAATTCTGTATGCCTTTTTCACTTATAGAAATATGTTTTCAAGTTTTAAATAAATAATTGTGGCCCAGTAAAATTAAATCATTATATTTATGAGTTATCTGAAAAGAATCAAATGACATTTAAATTATATCAAAGTGCATTTAATTTATTCAATAGCTAATTTTAAAGAAACTGAAATCCACACATTGAGGTAAAAGTGAATCAGTTCATATTAAAATGCTATACTTTGTAGTATAAAATGCATATTGTATACTTGTTTTTTTCAATAGAAAATGTATAAAATATAAAATCAGCTTTATATATTCACATTTCCTTTTTGATTTTTGGGCCACACCTGGTAGAATTTAGGGGGTTCTTCTAGTCTGAGTTCAGAAATTATTCCTGGACCATATATGTTACCAAGGATGGAACCCAGGTTGGCTGCATCACTTTCCACTATGCTATTAATTTTATCTTTATACACACATTTTAAGAAAAAAATTTATAATTACATAATAGTAATCAATAATACAAAAATCAAACTAACTTTAATATGCTTTGTCATGTAATTTTGCTTTATTTAATATCCTCCAGTCTATTTTATCATCACTTTCTTTCATTTATCTATACTCGTCCATTATAATATAGGTACTCAAAATGTGTTCTAAAATCTTTCTGTCAAAGCCATTCTAGATTATTAACATTTTATAAAGGTGAAATTTATCTTTTATATTCTCTAAGGAAAAGATATATATTTCACCTAAGTATAGTCCTGGATTTTATTTGATAGAGATAAACCTTATTTATTTTACACCTCAGTGTAACTAAACCCTCATACAGACTTGCACACATGCACATGATTTCTAGCAATGTCCCAAACATGAATATATATGTTAGAATATAAAGCATAATAAAAAACAAAAAACAACCTAATTAAACTATATTATCCTGTGTTCAGTGAATATGCAAAACAAATATCACTTGGAAGATGTGAAAATACTATATTGAAGGAATTTGGATTTTATCATATAATTGGATCTAAAATAGTTAAAAGTATGGTGTATTTTCAGCTAAATGTCCTGAATCAGTAAAGAAATATTCTAAAAAATTTCAAGTAGAATGCACAAAAGCATTCTTAAAGACAAAAGAGTGTTTTTTGAACCAAATGTCCCCCTCTCCAGTTTGATTGCTTTATAGAATGATATAAACTTTTATAGTCACTTAAATCCTATAAATGTTGATTATTTAAAACAGAAATAATTGAATACATTTTACATGAACCTTCACTCAATGTGATAGCCTCTAATTAGTAAGAATACATGGTCCACGATATTCTGTGAAGTCCTTGGCCTTACAGTATTTTTGAAAAAAATTTTTACAGATATAAATTTTATAATGTAATTGTCTCTAAAATAATTTGGGCATACAGAGAGCAAAGAACATTGTCCAGGCTTTGCATGATGAAAAAAATGTGGGGTTTGATACAGGGCAATGCATGATGTCTAAAGTACTGTTATTAGTGACCACTAGGACATTTTGGGAGTAGTCAACAAACACCACTGGGTGTGGCCCCAAAAGCAAAATTAAAATGTTTTGTTATATTATTTCTAAAAAAGTAAACTATTTATTATGAATAAAGGAACAGAAATATTAGGTATTTAAAGAAAGCTTTTTAAGTATATTAAGAGATATGTTATATATATCCAGAAATAAATCAATAAACTCTATATTAAACTCTTACTAGAAAGGCATAAGGAGTTTGGAGAATCAACAAAGGAACAAAATGAGAACTGGAATCAAGTGATGCTTTAATAATATCAAATCAAGAGTGGACTCAACCAGATAGTGCACTTAATTCATAAAGTCAATTTATAAAAACTAATGGACAATCTAATTTTTCTATCATTTTATTAATTTTATATTCCTTTTACTCATACTGCAATGCCTGAATGATTACTGCAATGACCGAATGATAAAGGTCTGGAATGTTTCTCTTTCTGTTTAGCAATATGGATACATAAAGTTGAAAAATGGAGGAATATGTCCTGAGGAAATTTTTATGTACAAGTTAATAAATAATGAAAACCAGGGCCTGAAGTGATAGTGCGGTGATAGGGCATTTGTCCTGCATGCAGCTACCCAAGACGGATATCAGTTTGATCCCTAGTGTTCCATATGGTCCCCCAAGTTAGGAGCAATTTATGAGCACACAGCCAGGAGTAACTCCTGAGCATCACCATGTGTGGCCCAAAAACCAAAATAAATACATAATTAAAAATAAAAACAAAAAACAATCTCCTCACATAACTTAATTTAAAAAAGAAAGGATGAAAAATTGCTCCAAAAGTCCAGCTTAATTTCACTATTCAATTCTGATCTTCTTAAAATAGTCTTATAATAAGACTAACTTCTCATTATGTAATGAGTGTTCTTGGATTATATCTGAATTAAAATCTTTCTTTAAACAATTCTGTTACATAAGAAAGTTAGACATAAAGATGTCCATAATAATTGTTTGTGCATGTATATATCATAATGCCATTCTATGTGCAATTTTTGTTGTAGTTTATTTCTAAGAAATTCTTGAATCGTATTTCAATACTGTAGTGGGATACAAGAAATGTAAGAATTTGCAATCTCTTTATATATATATATATCAATGTAAATTAATCTTACAAGGTTCATTGTAAATGGTTGACTAAGGAAGGAATCGTTTTATAATCCATGACAGGGCTTTATATTACTAAAGTGTTCTGGTAACAGTGATTTTTACATATAGTCTACAGGATATTTTTTTATCATGAGGATAAAAGAACTATAAAGCGGAAATTTGTATTAAGAATTTATATTTTGTTGTCTTAAACCATGGATATTTCTCCTCAAATTTCCTTCATTGATGTAAATCAGTAAAATATAATCATCAAAAATATCACTAAATGTCTCCTAAGACCAGGTTTTTTGTTTTTTGTTTTTCTTTGTTTGTTTTGGCCACACCCGGTGACGCTCAGGGGTTACTCCTCCTGGCTATTCGCTCAGAAATCTCCCCTCTCTTGGGGAACCATGTGGGCCGCCAGGGGATCAAACCGAGGTCCGTCCTAGGCTAGCGCATACAAAGCAGATGCGTTACTGTTTGCAAAACCGCTCTGGCCTCAGCACCAGGTTTTATTGTGAGCATATAGTTCTGACTAGCTGCAACTAAGAGTCTGGCATAAGAGAGAGACAAATCTCACTTATTTCTTTCTGACTTCCATGTATTGTGTTGAACATGCATTCCACTTTAAACTTTGGATAAAATCATTGTCCACCAATGAATTACTAAATTTGTATGTAAGCCAATATTTGCATAGTATGCAACTAACAGAAATGCTGTTCTGATTTTAAACCATTGTAGTTTTTCAAATCTAATTAATGGAAGCATTATTTATCTTCCAGACTACCATTTGAAAATTCTCAAGTCTAATTTTATGAAATTAAAACAAAATATCTCCCAATGCAACAGAGTTCTGCACTTTAAAAAGTCTTTTAATGTCCTTGTAAGTTGTGTCAGTAAACATTCTGAATTACAAATCTAAGTTTGCATTGTGAGAAGTATCCAGGGGATGACTAGTTATGATCAGACAATCCAACAAACTCCAACTTATAATTCCTGTTTCTTAGTAAATATTAATTTATTTCATTTATTTTTCTCTCACAGAATTTTGGTTCACAGTTTTAGATAACAGTCTGTGCTGATTTCTGGACCCTATACCCTATATCCAATTACTGGGTCTCATAGGACAACCCTCACATTGGGAGTTCTTATGTTCACTTCGGCATTTTCTACCACACAAAATTTATTCTGGAGGTATAAGGTAGTTGTATATATATGGTAGATGCTCCACACCCCATTGATAGGAAAAAGCACAGTCCGAGGGATCAATAAATTGGCAAATATCTTTGAAAATGCATTTTTATCTTCTTTTCAGAGCGATACCCTAGAACCTACACAAAGTGTGTTGCCAATGTATCTGCTTCTTGAACCATTGCAGAACAATTTGTGTGTGAAATGAGCTAGTTAAATTTGGAGTCAGATTTGTTATCAATATAATGTATTTTTAGAGAGTGGCAAGCTTCTTAGAGGGAGAAATGAGTAAATATGTTTAGTTATTATCCCCTTTGTTCTGAAGGCATCCTACCCTCATTGGCAGAATTTGGGGCTAATTACTATAAAAAAAGATTCCATCTTGTCGCCATTTGTTTGAGGCAAAGGTGGCAATTGAATATTAAGTCAATGCTTTCCAGGGTAAAAATTTCCAATTCTCATTATCATAGTGGTTCCTTCTCTGCCCTAACAGCACTAATAGCACTCTCCTGCTTACTTGTGCAAGCTTCCTACAATAGACTGGTCCTCCTGACCCTCATCTCTATTGTATCTGAATATTATTACTATGCTACCTACTTAAATATATATGTGTATATATCTCACAAATGAGTGTGATCATTCTATGTCTATCTCTTTCCTTGTGACTCATTTCACTCATTTCCTGAGTCCTGTCAGGAGTGATTACTAAGCACAGAGCCAGAAGAAAACCTTGAATACTGATGGACTGTCCTCAATTAAAAAAAAGCCTCTGTGAACTCCTTTCCTTCTCCCCACACCCAATGAAAAAGAGTAGCTAATAAAAAAACAGTTTCAAAATGAAATTACAAATCAAAAAGAAAAATTTTATAGTTACAAAAGTACTTATTTCCTCAAAAAGTTGTGATATAAAAAGAAAAAGAAAAAACAAACTTTTAAAAAATGTTCTTAACATAAGCATATAGAAACATTATTTATATTCTTTCACAGAACAAATGTTTACTGAGATCTATGTACCAAATACTTTTGTATGCAATTAAAATATACTTGTATATAAAATGATATAATCCTGGTTAAAATTAAGGGGGAATGAGTAATATACAGCAATATTACAGCAGGTAGGGCGCTTGCTTTGCACACCAATAACCTGGGTTCAAATCCTGGCAGACTACTGCAAAATGAAATACACACATAGAGGGTGCTCTTCTTGGTAAATATGATTTCATAGGCTGAATGTGTGGTTATATGAATGAGTTGTGTATATTTAGAAGATTTAATCTCATATTTCACAAGGAACTAGTTTCAACGCTATATGGTGACTGAGAAGTATGTGTCTAAAGATTATAGGCCATAATACAAAAAAGACGCATTGAAAGAAATTAAAAGTATTTGATTTGGACTCATCTATTGTTTAAATTAAATAATATGACAAATTATATGCTTTGTCCAACTAATTTACGAAAAATGATGCAATAAAATTTAATTTAGACACTTTATATATTTTGATTTATTATGCCATACCATTAATGTTTAGCAATATTGCTAAAATATAGACTGTACTAGTAACATTTTATCCTCCCTGTCCATTTTATTATTTTTTAGCATCACTTTTCCCAATTTTTTTCTATGTTTCTTTTTTATTTGGAATAAGACACTCTTTTTTCCTTCATGTACCACTCCTCTGTAACCAGCCTCCTCATACACTCCTGTATAAGAAAAGGGATCAAGTGTAGTTGATCTTATACTAAGTGGGCCATAGTCTAGTCCTATATAAATATAATTTGAGTATCATCAGTAAATTGAATAATTAATGAATTAGAAATAGCTGATTTGGGAAACAAAGTTGGTTAACTATAACAAAGAAACTTTTCTGAATCCTTATACTATTAAGGGAGTTAATATAGTGATCATTTGTTCCTCAATTAATTTCATATATTTAGACTTAAACCCACATTTTTTTTCTGTGCCAGGACAGAACCACTAAGGAAAGTACTTTTCTATATATTGTATAATGCTATAAAATATCAGAGCTCATACCTAAAAGAAAATAATAGGGAAACTAGATTTTAAATCTAACCTATTTCATTTATGAATGTTCAGATTGCTTCAGCTTAAGACACAAAGACATTGGAGCATTTAGTGAGAAATATTCAATAAAAAGAATAGCAAGATTAATGTAAATAGCTAACATCTGTCAATCACAATTAAATAAATACCATACAGTTATGCTCTGACAGCCCATAAAAGGACTGCTTAAGTTTAAATATATTCAGTTATTTTAAATAAATGTGCTATTTTAAATCCAGGTAAAAATAACAGATATAACAATATTCTTAAACTCATAATTAGGGGTATAAGTGTATAATCAAGTGCAAATATCAATCCTCAGTTTTGGTTAGTACCCTCACTCCCAAATTTGAAACACCTGTGATGTACAAAATTTTAAGCAATCATATATATTCCTTAATAAGTTGATATTTAAATCATAATTTGATTTAAGACCAGAAAATAGTAGCTAAATTTATTAAGTTCATGAGTATATGAGTACTTTGAACTCAGAAAAAAACCCATCCATGGGAAATAACAGTTACAATTTTTTAAAGTGTGCCTTTTTACACCGAAGCTCTTATACTTTATATCTCTTCTCTTATACCTCTTCTCTGCTCTGTTCAAAGTCAACCAGTGATCTCTTGATACTTTTATATCCAGCTATGCAGTACTACTCTACAATGAGTCTTTCTTGAGACTCACTAGCAGACTTGATGATATTTTGCAGAAAGCATTTGCAGTATTAAGTTCCTACTGAATTTGTCTTTCTTTCCTATTCCCCTTTCAGAAGAATTAGACGGTATTATTCTCTGAAGAAACTAATGCTTGCTAACTCGTACTATGTCCCTTTCTCCTTTATCTTTTGCAGGCACTTTCAAAATAATCTTTTTTTTTCTTTTGGTTTTTGGGCCACAACCGGTGACGCTCAGGAGTTACTCCTGGCTATGCGCTCAGAAGTTGTTCCTGGCTTGGGGGACCATATGGGGCACCGGGGGATCGAACCATTGTCCATCCAAGGCTAGTGCAGGCAAGGCAGGCACCTTACCTCTAGCACCACTGCCTGGACCCGCTTTCAAAATAATCTTGGCAACTCTATTTCTATCTTGAATAACTTTCACAAAAATTTAAAATTCACCCCCATAGTAGATTAAAAATTTATCATGATAAGTTATGATAGCAGTTATAGCTTTCTTTCAAATGAAGGCTAAATAATTAAATCTAGGATTAAATAGCAAAATCTTAGTGAATTAATTCCTTACCTTTCCTTAAGAGATGTTGGCTTTGAACATGCAAAAAAGGAAACTCAGACCTCCATCTAACACTGCACAAAAGTCAAATCAAAATGGATTACAGACCTTGATATCAGGCAGGATATAGGAATATAGAAAAATATAGGTTAAAATACTCCATAAATTTGAAACTAAAGACATCTTTAAGGAGGAAACAATTGCTCCAACTAGTGGAAGCAAAGATTAAAAAAATAGGATATATTAAACTGAGAAGTTTCTACACCTCAACATGAATAGGCTACCACCACAGAATGGGAGAAATTATTCACGCAATACAACATCAGTATACATCAATATACATCAGTAAATAGGTTAATATCTAAGATATACAGGGTACTGACAGAACATAAAAAAATTCATAACCCCATCAAAAAACGAGGAGAATAAATGAAAAGACCAAAAGGTATATGAAAAATGCTCTACATCACACGTCATAAGGGACATGCAAGTCAAAACAACAATGAAGTATTATCTCACACTACAGAGACTGTTATGAAATCACAAAGAACAAGAACAAACAGTACTGATGGGGATGTTGGGAGAAAGTAACTCCATTCACTGCCGGTTGTAATGCCATCTAGTCAAGCCTTTTTAGAAAAGAATATGTATATTCCTCAAAAAAAATGAAAATTGAGCTCCCATATAATTCAGCAATACCCCTCTTTGGGATATATCCTAGGAACACAGAACACAATACAAAAAATACCCTCTATATAACTATGTTCATTTAATGCTATTTCCTATAGCCAAGTCTGGAAACAACCCAGATGCCTTACAATAGATAGTGGCTAAAGAAATAGTCGTACATCTACACAATGGAATACTATTCAGCTGTTAGGAAAAATGAAGTCATGAAATGTCCTATACATGGATGTTTATGAAGACTATTATACTGAGTGAAATAAGTCAAAGAAAGATAGACACAGAATAGTCTCACTGATCTGTCGAATTTAAGAAAAATAAAAGAGCATACGGTAATAATGCCCAGAGGCAATAGAGATGTGGTTTGGAAGGACCATCCAATGATATGAAGTTTATCACAAAGAATGGTAAGTGCAGTTAGAGAAATAACTACACTAACAGCTACCATGATAATGATAGTGAGGGACAGGCATTCTTTTTCTTTATCTCTCTATCATTATCATTGTAGCTGTTAGTGTGATTTCATGCCAGTATGAATGGCATGGAAAAGTGGGACATTGGTGTTGGGAAATTTGCACTGTTGAATGGGTATGTACATTTTATGACAGAAACCCAATTATGGGCCTTTGATCCCTCTGAGGACTTCCAGAGAAATCTTTTCTGTGCCTGTCTGTGTTTCTTGAATACCTGAAGCTCTCCTCAGAGGTCTAGGAAGCGCACCCCCAAAAAACAGCATTCTGAAAGTGTCCAGCGAGTAAGTGAGTAAAGTCTGGCTGTGGGAGGTTGCCAACCAATAAGCTGAGCTCTCTGGCCTGCAGAGGCTCCACCCTGCTGTGCTTTTATCACTCTGAGGACTTCAAGGGAAATCTCTCCTGTGTCTGTCTGTGTTTCTTGAATACCTAAAGGTCTCAGAGGCATAGGGAGCACACCCCCAAAAAATTGTCAACTAGAGGCAGCAGAAGAGTGCGCTCTGCTTCGCTTCACGGCCGCACACTCTTACTAACCAATGAACCCCACCATAACACGCAGGAAAAACCACACTACTAGCGTGACAAACACCATGCACAGAGAATGAAGATGATAGCTCGGATGACCTAAAAAATTCCAACCATCTGATTAACCTCTCGGATAAAGAACTTAGAATAGAAATATGGAAGGTGTTTGTAGAACTCAAAGAAAGCATAGATTGATCTGAACAGAACATAAAGACAGAAATAAGGAAACTCCAAACTGAAATAACAGATCTGAAAAACACAGTAGCTGAACTGAAAAACTCAGTGGATGGCCTCTCCAGCAGGGTAAAAGCAGCTGAGGACAGAATCAGCATACTGGAAGATGAGATGCAGGAAAACTCAACACAGCAGAAGAAATTGGAAAAGAACCTTAAGACAAACTATCAGGGCATGGAAAAAGTACTCAAGGAATGCGAACAGATGAAAATAGAAGTCTTTGATAAACTCAACAGAAACAACATAAGAATCATTGGAGTCCCAGAGGTCAGGTAGGAGATCTCCAGGAAGAATCAACTGTCAAAGACATCATCAAAGTGATACTCCCAGAGTTAACGACTAAATGCAATCAAATCCTGCATGCCCGAAGAGTACCAGCTAAAAGAGACCCAAAGAAAAACACCCCAAGACACATCCTTGTTACAATGACAAATCCTACAGATAGAATACTGAAAGCAGCAAGATCAAAAAGGGAAATTGCACGCAAAGGAGCATCCCTAAGACTTACAGCAGACATAACACAAGAAACTCTCAAGGCCAGAGACAGTGGTGGAATATTGACAAGACTGAATGAAATGAATGCCTCACTGAGAATACTGCACCCAGCCTGACTCACATTCAGGTTTGAAGGAAAGATACATAGCTAATGGATAAACAACAGCTCAGAAACTTCACAGATGAAAAACAGCCTTAAAGAAAAACTGACAGGTCTACTTTAAGACAAGAAAGCCAACAGAAACCCAAATATGAACATGTTTGTTACCATGATGCTTAAATTAAAAATAAAATTAAAAAATAAGATATTGACTTTGCCTGAAATTTTCTTTTTCTAGTAAGTCCTTTTTTAGTTTTAAAATAATTTTTCTTATATAATAGTTTTTAGTTTATTTAAAAAAATTAAATAAGATACTATCATATTTGAATAATTTAATAAAAACAATAAAACCTTAAATATTTTAAGTTGATACTACCTTTTACTTTATAACATCGATAAAATATGTCGGTACCCAATTTTAGTTAATGATTCTGAGGATAAGAACACATGATTTGCATGTGGGAACCTTAGATTTGATACACAGAACTACATACTTTGCTCTGTAAGCACTAAAGTAGGAGTAGCCCCTAAGCACTAATGGACATGATTAAGAAAACACACAAAATGTTTTTAAATAAAGGAGTCATAGAGATATCTCAATCATGTAGATTATATGCTTTGGGAGGTCTATTTCTAATCTCTGTCACTCTATAATCCTATTAGACCTCCCACCTGTGACCACTGAGCAGAGAAGCTTTTAGTACTGCTGAGTATGGTATTAAGACCAAATAAATAAGAGACCAAATCATATTTGCACAAAGTTGATTTTATTTTTCTTATCCTTCTTTATTTACACACTAGAAAGTGCTTAGGAATTGTGCCTGGCTCTGTGCTCAGGGATTGCTATTGGCATAGGATGTCAAATGTGGGAACCTTACCAAGCTCCTTACTTACAGCACTAAATCTCCAACCCACTGATTCTATTCTCTAAGAATTTTTTTTTTTGGTTTTTGGGTCACATCAGACGGTGCTCAGAGGTTACTCCTGGCTGTCTGCTCAGAAATAGCTCGTGGCAGGCACGGGGGACCATATGGGGCACCGGGATTCGAACCAACCACCTTTGGTCCTGAATCGACTGCTTGCAAGGCAAACGCCGCTGTGCTATCTCTCCGGGCCCATTCTCTAAGAATTTTGTTAGACTGGTTAAACAATTGTAGTGCAAAGAAGATAAGCTATTTACAGACTCTGATATAAAATATCAATGTAGGGTAAAACGCAGCTATGATCAGGACTTGATCCTATCAATCAGCTCAGCTTGTGGCAGTACCCTAGGGTCCATTTTCTATACTCTCTCTGATATGTACAATAACAAATTTTAAACTTAAAAATAAATTATAAGAATATTTTAATAGAACTGTCATATTTTTAAAAGTTAATAGAGTATAGGAAATATTTGTTATTTTACATTATTAATTATTTTATAAATAACTAAACTTCTGGGAGTATTTTCATATTGTCAATTATAAGTGTTAAGTGAAATGGGAAGAACTAAACGCCATGGGGTTTATAATCAGAGACATTCTTTCATATTTAAGTTTATTTTTAAATTTTACTATCATTTTTACTTTAAAGAATGTTTTCAAAAGTAGTGGTGTTGAATAGGACCCTCAGTATTTATACAATGTGCTACTTCTGGTGGAAATATGGTAATCACATACTTACTTCCTTTCTTCGTACCTTTCATCATTCTTCTTCCCTCATATTTCTTCCCTTTTTTCATGTTCTAATCATTCTAATAATTTTTATTCTTTAATAATATTGATAATGTTTATGTTTTATTTTACAAGAGGCCTAACAGTGAGTTTAATTAGGAGCCTAGCTATGAATTTCTTTCTTGAGAAATATCAAACCAACATGTTAATTAAAGAAATCACTTTGTCATAACCCAAACTAAGATGAAATCATGAAGACAGAAACTCATTGAGATACAGATATAAAAACTGCTATTATCAGCCCATATAGAGATTGAGAAACTGGTGTGGTGTTAGAAGCTCAAGCATATATAAAAGGCCATAACAAGAATAAGAAATAAGACCAACAGAAGTCCCGTTGTCTTCCCCTTGACAACATATGAGCAACAGAGTTTACCTTTAAAGAAGCTCACAGCATAACAGGGGGGAGAGAGTAAGCTGTTGGTGGAAAAACTATTAATCTTACTTCAAAGGAAAATAACATGAACTCATCCTGGAATTGTCCTACATTTCATCTTCAATTTACATTCCCAGGAGTTATCTTCCCTTTCCAGAAGCCTATGTCTACCTTCTCCCTCTGTTTATCCTCCTTGCTTTACCAATCTCTCTTTCTCTCTCTCCCCTCATATTTCCCGAAACATATTTTACTTTATTATTTGGTTCCTCTTATTATTTTCTGGTGAGAATAGATTATATATTCGGATATCAGGACAGAAGCTGGCTTTCGTTTCCTGCAAAAAGAGGTACCTCACTCTAGCCTGAGGTCCCAGCATTCAAAAACTCATGTAGTAGGGACAGACATACATATGAAGATCAAGTGTAACTCAAGTGAAAGTGAAGCTAGATGGATGTGCAATGAATCTGCTGAGGGCAACATCCTCACTATGAAGGTGTCTAGGGCTGATTTTCTCAGTCAAGACCTTTCTAGGAACTAGTCTGGGAAGGTATTAAACAGCAATGCATTAGTAACCTCTCAAAACTAAGAATTTGCTCTTTCCTCACTTCACCTAAGACAACACACCCAGGCTACAGAAAATATATGAGTTCTTTATCATTTTAAAGTATCACTGGTTACTGAAAGTTACACAAACCTTGGTGTTTCTTCTCTGAAATGAGAACAAATAATAGACTTAAAATAAAGTTCTTTATAAACGTAATACGATTTTCTACCTAAATTAAAGCATTATTATCACTATAAAATAGGACTTGACTTTGCTTTTTTTTTTGGACCCATGCCCAGTGGTATATAGAAGCTATTTGTGCCTTAGTGTTTGAGTGCTATTCTTAGCATAGTTATCATGGGTTGCTCCCAGTGGATTCAGAGCCCATGTGGTTTTGAGATTTGAGCATTGAATTCCTGGATAAACATCATTGCTCCGATCCCTTTAAGATTTCTCCCAAGCTAAAGTGTCATTTTGAAGCCTAATATTTTGTCTTTAGGTACCATGAATTAGGCAATTTATGACAAAAACAAAATCAAAATTTTTTTCAGAATTTTTCCTTTTCTTAATAAGTTTGTCAAGTTTGTACAAAGTCCTTGAAGTGTTTTTTATTTCCAAAATAGGATAATGCTGAATTTGAATTGTTTAAGGATTCAGTCTTTGCTTCCTACTGTTTTTCTAATGCATTAATACTGTTCTACATTAGTGGAGGCTACCAACCAAAATTCACTGTGAAATTTTGGCAACAGTAAACATTTTTGTTGCTACAACTGTCTGATGTAATGAAAGTTCCAAGCTTGAGTCATGGGACATTCAAGTGCAAGCCACCAATGGTACATGCTGATATTAATGAGCTAATAAACCCTAATAAGCTAAGTAGATCCCTTGGATGAATCTCTGGATCATAGATATTTCTTTTTGAACAAAATTTGTTTTAGTAAAGCTGACTCTAAATTTATAATGCAATTTTATATTTTATATGAAGATTCCTAAGTATTTTTGAATTTTTCATAATTGAAAATGAATTTTAAATATACAGACAGCATATTTATAACATGTTTAAAGAATAACAATGAGAGTTTTAGTACCTTTAGAAATCTTTCTTCTTAAAATTTTTACTCTTTGTGGAAATATATTACTATTTCATGATTAATATACAATAATAAATTGTAAAAGAATAAATAAATTTATAAAGACAATATAATGTCCGAGATACAGCATTGATTAGGCATTCTGCTCCCATGACTTCATAAGGAACCTCTTTATTCTCTTCATCAGTTTTGCTGGCAGATTTAAATCTAACAAAAATTATTTAGGTTTCAATCCAAGAAAAAGTTTAATTGGTCTGAGCACTTAACTCCTACCATGGCTAAGTATAGCTTGGGAAGGAAACTATATTAATATTATCTTGGATGGCAGCTGAAACAATTGGTGGATAAGATATCCCCATAAATATATATATATATATATATATATGTATATATATATATTTTTTGGTTTTTGGGTCACATCCGGTGGTGCTCAGAGGTTACTCCTGACTGTCTGCTTAGAAATAGCTCATGGCAGGCACAGAGGACCATATGGGACACCGGGATTCTAACCAACCACCTTTGGTCCTGGATCAGCTGCTTGCAAGGCAAATGCCACTATGCTATCTCTCCTGTGAAAATATTTGTTTCTATGCTGTTTCAAATTGAACCCTTTTTCTCAATTTAAATGCTAATATAGTTCAGGGTTATACCCAGAAAAAATATTCAATAACATATTTTGGTATCCTTTGTACAAATCAAATTTATTTATGAAATTAACTGTCATTAAATAATTTTGCATTGTACTATCATTCTAGCATTGTAGGCTGAAGTTATTCAGTGACAATTAATTTTAAAAATAAGTAATATTAGCATTACCTTATATTTGGCTGACCTCAGTCTGATCCTTGGCTCTCCATATGTAACCTGAGCCCTGTCAGAAATAAACCCAGAACACCACCATGTGTGGCCCCAAAATAAAAAAAAAGTGAATACAGTATCCAAAATTCATATTCTGAGGTAAGTTCTTGAAGTGTACATAAACCCATTAACTTTAACCTAATATTTGTTTATATAATATTTGTTTCCAAACATAATATTTGTTTCCAAACTTTGAATCAACAAAGATGACTTGTTGATTTTACCCCTTCCAAACTTTGTTATATAGTTTTGTTATTCAAAGTTTGGAAAGGTAAAATAGTTGAATGTTGCATCTACTTTTATGTAAAATCTTAAGAATTCTTTATTATTAATATATGACTGACATAAAGAAGTTAGTTCAACATATGAGGTATGCTGATTTTATAACTTGAAAAATTGCATAATGATTATAACTAAAAAATTGCTAACATCTCCATCAAGTTACATAACCATTTCTCTTTTTGTAGTGAGAACATTTAAAAGCTAATCATTTAGGAACTTACAATTATTTATTACACTGTCATTAACTATCATCACCATGCTTGACTTTCTTGAATTCCTGAACTATCATAATAAAGACTGAGTGAAAGATGCATAGTTTAAGGATTAGAGTGAATGCAATTTAAATGACAGTCTTGCTTACATAAAGATGCATCATTTAAAATTAAATTACTATAACAAATCCACACTTTCCAGGTTCTGGATAACTTCACCCAGTGATTGTTCTAACATTGTAGTGAAATATATTATTACAGTGAGATAAAGTACAATACTCACATCACAGACATATCATTTATGGAGTATCTAATAGTTTATTTTAACCAGAATAATGCTTGAAATAACATTAAAATAATATCTAAAATTTACCCTTTCTGGAAACAAAATTCTATCTCCAGATTGAAAAGACTTTGGGCAAAGTTACACCACTGTTTACATCTCTAAATTATGTCCCATTAAAAAATGTTCCAATTGTATACTTCACCTTTTTAAATAATTTTGAGACAGGTAGAGTAATTTCTCTCTCACTTCTATTTTTTTTGTAATGAGTTGATTTAGAAACTATATCTGAAAAACAACTTGGCCTGGTAGATGAATAGAAAGGTGATTATTTTATTTTTTAATTATCTTTATTTAAAACACCATAATTACAAATATGATTGTAGTTGTATGATTACAGTCATGTAAAGAACACCCCCTTCACCAGAGCAAGATTCCCACCACCAATTGCCCAGATCTCCCTCCTCCCCACCCCACCCACACCTGTACTCGAGACAGGCTTTCTCTTTCCCTCATTCATTCACATTGTTATTATAGTTTTTAGTGTAGTTATTTCTCTAATTGCACTCATCACTATGTGGTGAGCTTCATGTCATGAGCTGCACCTACATGGGTAAATGGGAGGAAATAATGTTTGGGGCTGATTTTGATAGTATTATATGCATAATATCCATATTGTATTGTGACCTTGATACTGCCCTACAAAGCTCATTTCTAATCTTTTTCAGCCTCAGAAAGGTGATTATTTTAAGAGATGGAGCTGGGTGGTAGGAATTTAGTCCTTATTTGTTGTGGAAAGTTGCACAGATAAGAAAAACATGTGGTGGGGTTGGAGCAGTGGTGCAAGAAGTAAGGTGTTTTGCCTTGCATGGGCTAACCTAAGATGAACCACGTTAGATCCCCTGGCGTTTCATATGGTCCCTCAAGTCAGGAACGATTTCTGAGCACATAGCCAAGAGTAACCCCTAGGCATCACCAGGTGTGGCTCAGCCAAAAAAGATAAAAACAAGTATATTCATTAAGTAAAAACAAGCTAGTACTTTAGTTGAAATCAGAATATGGATGACCTCAAGAAATAGTATTGATGCATAAAGTGAATGTTCAATCCCTGGCCCTCTCTCTGGTCCCATGAGCACTGACAGAAGCGATCCCTGCAGATAGAACTAGGAGTAAGTCCTGAGCACTGCTAGGTATGTCCCTAAAACAAAAACAAAGAAAAAAAATGCAAAGAAATAAAATAAATCAGATTGAATTTGGGATAGAACTCAAAATGTTGAAACACATTACTTAGATATTCCAGGTTTAATCCCTGAAGTAAAAAGTGAATGAGTACCCCAGCTGTTGCCCCACTAAGTGCTATTGGGTATTCACCACCCAACTAAAAAATAAATAAACATAAAAATTAAAATATATAAAAGAGTAGGGCCGAAGCAGTGCGCAGGTAGTAGGGTCTTTGCTTTGCATGAGCTAACAGGATGGACTGCAGCTCAATCCCTGGTGTCCCATATGGTCCTTCAAGCCAGGGCAATTTCTGAGCGCATAACTGGGAGTAACCCCTGAGTGTCATTGGGTGTGGGCCAAAAACCAACAATATATACATATATATGTTATATATGTTATATATATAAATGTTTTATATATATACATACATAAGAAACACAGGGGTGGAGATTATTTATGGAAAATTCTCTAAATATAAAAAATAAGATTAAACCTATATTGTAGTAAAATGTTGCAGTAAAATATAGAACACTATAATGAAACTAACAGCATGGAAAATAAACTTTAAGCAATTTAGGATGTAAACAAGTAAAATAAGTTAAAATTAGATGCTATTTTATACAATTTATAGATTGAGATCAATTTTTAATGCTGTTGAATTTTCTACTTTGTTGCTAAAGATGAAATCAGCATTATTGGTGGAAATAATCTAGAATTGTAATTTTAGGAAAAGTTTTCAATAAGCAATAATCATGCCTCAGATAAACCTCATTGGCTACAATATTGCCACTGCACAAAGCTAGAATTGTAATTTGAGAACATAAACATTTACACTCATTTAATGCAATTTATTTCATAATTTAAAATATGCATAAATAGGGGCCAGAGTGATGGAGCAGCAGTAGGGAATTTGCCTTGTATGTGGCTGACCCAGGACAAATCTTGGTTGGATCATCCAGTGAACATATGGTCCCCAAGGACCAATTTTATTTTTAAATTGGAGCCATTTATTTTAAAATAGGAGCAATTTCTGAGCACATAGCCAGGAATAATGCCTGAGCGTCACCGGGTGTGGCCCAAAATCAAAAACAAAAATAAATGTGAAAATAAAACATAAAATATAATATATAATATAAAGAATATTCCACAATTGATTTTAAAAACCTAAAGGTTGTAATGGAAGTAACAGAGATTGGGGTCTCAGGTATACTGGCATAAAGGGGTAGTGATATAGTCATATAACCACAGATCTAAAAAACCCCAAAAATATCAGATTCAAACTATAACTAACAAACTCTATCTTATGCCTGTCAATGTGGAAATATGCAGGAGAATAATGCAAGAGTTGGAGAGAACAAGTATTACAATAAAAAGCTGTCAGAAAATAAACATTATACATATATGCTATAAAAATATATATCCTTGGATGCCTCTTGCCTCCTATCATCTTTATTTCAAACTTTTCATAAGACCTATATCATATATCTTAAAATAATGCAGTATATCTACATATATCATATATCATTTCTCTTATTTTGTTTTCCAAAAATATTGTATTATATTAATATGTAATATTATATAATATATCACAATATAGCATATAATACATACTATATAGAATATAATACATATTTATGTATATATACATATATACGTATATGCATATGTATATACACATACATATACATGTATGTGTATACATATATACATATGTACATAAAGATATATATCTTTTTAATATATATTTAAAATATTTTATTAATCACAATTTTTGCATACTTCAAAATATATATTTTTTTGTTTTTTTGGGGGGGCCACACCCGCTAACCTCAGGGGTTACTCCTGGCTATTCACTCAGAAGTTGCTCCTGGCAGGCACGGGGAACCATATGGAGAACAGGGGGATTGAACCATGGTCCGACCTAGGTTAGTGCAGGCACCTTACCTCCAACGTCACTGCCCGGCCCCCTCAAAATATAATTTTATGCTCATTATTAATGCATTATTTTTAGTCGATCAATATTAATATGGTACTATCAAAATTTTTCTAGTTAAATCTTAAATAAAACATAATTTATATTCAAATCACAGAGACAAAAGAATAAAATCATGAGACATCTATAATTTAATTACTACTGGGAGGTTATTTTATATAAGTTTAATTTAAAAGCCTGTGTATATGTGGTTCAACCATAATATTTTAAAAGAACTATTTCCATGTCTTTACATTTCATAAATAAAGTTCTAAAAGTGATTCAGTTGCAAAAGTGATTTGATTTGACATTCCTAAATTAAATTAAAATCACTAAAAGAAATTTACTATAACTTTAAATTTGTTATCCATTTGAAAATATACGTATTCCTTTTTTTGTGTGTAATTACCATATTTTTAGTTTTTGTTTATGAGTTTACTTTTGGATTGTGCCTGGTTGAGTTTAGGGCTTACTCCTGACTCTGTGCTAAGTTATAATCTCTGATGGTATTGAGATAGGTAGTAAATGCGATAAATTCCTGTGTGTCCTTGTAGAAGGCAAGTGCCTTATGCTTTCACTCTTTTTCTTTTTGTTTAGGGATTTGGCCACAGCAGGTGATACTCAAGATTTACTTCTGCCTCTGAACTAAGAAATTATTATTAAATATTAATTATTTTAGCTGCCTATCTATAGAAAAATAAGTTATTTTCTTCACTTGGAGTATCAAATTGAATTTCATGTGTTATGTTTGTGAGAAATAATACATAAATAATTGATTATAAGAAGTCATTTCTGGAATTTTATGAAGTTTGGAGTTATAGTTACTCTTGTTTAACTTTCACTACACAGTTAGAAATCATTGACCCCAAAGTCATATAAAATATGACTAAATATTTCAGAATTTTATTTCATTTGCAATTATTTAAGATAGCATTTGAACACGTTTGCTGAAAAATATTAATTGTGTAAACTGTCATGAAGTCTATGCTTCAAAAAGTATACAGAGATTATTTCAGTTTCAAAAAATGAACTAAACACTAAGAAAATTTTTGTTTCATGCTTTAAAATTCTAAGCTGGAATCATTATGACCAATCAATATGAATAAAATAATATTTTCTTTTTACGATTAAAATTATTAAATAAAAATAATTTGGTAGGCAACTTCCTGTCCGGCTCAGGGATTCTTGAAGATATATCATGGTTGCCTGAATTTTGCATTTTAGTGTTTTATCATATTAAACACCAAATAGTCTTCAAAATGGTAATGCCTTGATAAAATACTCTAATTTATCCATCTTCCATTTAATTACACCTGTTATTATGATCTAATGCTTACTTCCACAGAGACCATTGAAATAGGCAACTGTGAACCACAGACTTTTTTTTATAGGCCCCATTATTTGATTATGTTTTTACAATTTTTTTAAACCAAGCTAATTTACTATTAGATCAGAATGCCCACACTGTCAGTTTGCTTCAGAAAAGGAATCTAGATGTTCAAGACATGGTAGACTATATGCCATGGGGTAAATTTCTCTTACAGATCTTACTATCTTATTGTTTAGTACCCTGGATGTGAAAATTATGACTGTTCTAAGAATGCTCCATGAATAATCTAACCCCAGAAGCTTTTATCTAACAAAGTTTATCTCCGCCATTGATGATTGCCTAGATACAGGAAAAACACACACCCATGTGCCTTTCTCATTTTTTTTTAAGAGCTCTTCCCCATTCCATGAGAGTCAGTTCTTCAACTGTAACCTATGATTAGATATCCATTCTGTGTGTGTATGTGTGTGTGTGTGTGTGTCTATACATGGTCGACTCCTCTATGTTTGTCTAATCTGTATTGTACTTAATCCCTGCCTATATTATATATATTCCTATTATATAATATCCCCTATCTGCCACCCCTCACATCAATCACCTTACAAATCCTCTTCTATCTTCTTACCCCATCAACTATGATCTGTTATATCCCATTATTTAACCCTCTTTTTTCTCAGTTCTTCACTCTTTAGAAACATAAAGCTGCCATCTGTCTAACAAAGTGAAAAGAAAATCTCCTATCCCAACATTACTCAACCCAAAGAAACTTCAATCATTGCTTCCTCAGACCCAATGGATGCTGTCCTATTTCCCCCCCTCTTCCCACTGTGGACTGTTGCTTGCTATGGCTCCCATTTGACCCTCAGGTAGAGGACACTCCCTAACATCTGCTAATCATTTCTCAGACTCCACAAGAGAATGGGGCAGGAAGAAACTATGTTCTGTATTTTATCCCCATCCCCATGACTATATCAGAAGTATTACAGAGTATTTCTATATTTCCTTTGTATGTTTCTGTAGACTCATTTCCTCAATTTCAATAATTCTTAGTGTCTGTTTCCCCATTTCTTTTTTTTAAATTTGCCTAGTAGAAAAATCTAGTAGAAAAGTCTTGGTTGGGGTATGAGTTCAAGTTAAAATCAGATTATATTGATTATTTAGCTTGTTATTTTTACCCCCATATTCACCAGGAGTATCATGTGGCATTATTCTTTTTTTGCATAGGCATGCTAAAATGGAGAATAAGTTCTTATGTAAGAGGGATAGGAACTCAGAATTTTTATACTTCAGGGGCACCTTTCACCTTGAATATTTGTCATGAGGACTTTACTTAGGCCTCGATTGTTCAGATAGTAACTGTTCAACCTTGAACCTCCCATCCCATCACTATTTTCAGCACCAGTCCCAAGAATCGAACTCCCCCTGGGGAATATCCAAATGCCGCCCTGACACCAGTCTGCTCCAGGGTAGGTTCATATGTCACCCTGATGGGGAGGAAACAAATTTAACTTAATCTAAGGGCAGGTTGTCCTATCAGAAGACCCTTCATCCTAAGAATTGTGAAAAATCAATATCTTTCATTACAGAAGACCTATTACTACAACCGTGACTGAGTGAAACTTTTTCTTGGACAATTAAAAAAGACTCTATCCAGGGGCAGGTGAGGTGGCGCTAGAGGTAAGGTGTCTGCCTTGCAAGCGCTATCCAACATCCCCCAGTGTCCCATATGGCATATGGTCTCCACAAGCCAGGGGCAATTTCTGAGAGCTTAGCCAGGAGTAACCCCTGAGCATCAAACAGGTGTGGCCCGAAAAAAAAAAAAAAAAGACTCTATCCAATGTTTTGTCTTAGGATCTGTGTCTGCAATTACAGAAGTCTGACTATGATGACCACGATTGAGCAGAAAGAAAGACCATAGAGCTAGACAACTACATGCCCAGAGCCTATAGAAGATATTATGACATAAAGAAAGACCATAAAGAAAGACTACATGCCCAGAGCCTATAGAAGATATTATGACAGTATTCTTCATTGGTGGAGACACCCTGTATCTCTTAGGTCATAGACCCTTTGAACTTGAATCATTTTGTTCAGCCTCATGTTTCTGTCTTTCTACAAATTGAGTAAAAAAAAAAATGTTTACGGGATCAAAAGGTGAAATGTGTAAACTACTGAGTGGAAAAAAATTGGTCAGATCTAAATACCCAAGCTAAAGTCGGTGACAATAGAATCAAGAGACCCAAATTATAACAAGCAAAACACAAAATGGAACTGTTACACTAGTAAGTAGTTCAGGGGCCTATAGTTGAAGGTATAGGATGCATGGTGGGAACTCTGGTGGAGGGAGGTCAAAACTGGTGGTGGGAATGACCTTTATTCACTGTCACTATATGCCTGAAATACAATTGTAAAATTCAAATAGTTTCAATAAAAAAATTAAAAAGAAATTAAATGAATAAATAATGTTAAGTGATAATTTAAAGAAAAAAATTATTACTTGCTAGTTATATGGAAAATAAAGCCCTCAAAAATCTATCCTAGATGCTAACATTTTTAGTCAAAATTTCATAAAATGGAAAGTTATTTTCTAAATTGGAAAGTCCTTTGAATAAATAAAATGTATCCAAATAAGTATTTGCAATTTAAATTAATTTGGATTGATTGAATTGCTATTCTGATAAAGCTCTTATCTACTAGAAAAAAGCTAGTGGTTTAGTGGAAGAAGTTTTTACATATTTATTATTCAAATAACATGCCCTTTATCAAATTCGCACATACAATATGACTTATTTGTCCAACAATTCAAGATTTAGCAGTTTGAATTCTGTATTTATATAAATTACTTAGTTTTAATTTGTTTTATTTTATTTTTATTTTAGTTATTTTTTTTTATTTTTATGAGGGTTGGGAAATGGGAGGCTGGACACACACAGTGAGTGCTCAGGATTTACTCATGGTTTTGCTTTCAGAAATTATTCCTGCTGCGGCTCCATGCACCGTATGTGGTTTTTGGTATTGAAGAATGGTTGACTGCAAAGCAAATGCTCTACCTGCTATAAAATGCTTTGGCCCATTCATTCATTTTTTATTGTAATAATAAAAGCGTTATTTTCTTACTAGACTCAGAGTCTATGATATATGTTAATTTCAAATTTAAATGTACATAATTACTATTTAAAGAGAACAATTTTGTAATTATTGCTTGATTAAATAGTTTAAATATTTAATCACATTTATGGCTAATAGTTATTGTCACCAATGAAATATGTAATGAATATAAAATAATGCTTTATAATATTACATTACTATTCTAAAGATATTATTTGAAGTAATTCATTGTCATAAACTATGTAACAAATGTGTTTACATATCATACTAGCCACAGCATTAATCACATTTTATAATATTGCATTGCATTCATTGGTAAATACATGAATGTAAGAATGATATATTTTATCAAAAAAATTAATATATTCAATTAATATTTTATTATTAAAATTAACTATATCAATTAAAATCAAGTATGATTAAATTGTTTATCAATTAAACAAACCAGATTTCATGTCTTTGATATAAATAACAATAAAATAAATTTTCAGTTATATATTTTGACTTGAGATATAATATTTTTGAAGAATTTATAGCAAAAGACTGACTTAGACATTGCTAAAAATTTTTCCCAATTTTAATAAATGTTATATAGGGGCCAGCGAGGTGACGCTAGAGGTAAGGTGTCTGCCTTGCAAGTGCTAGCCAAGGACGGACTGCGGTTCGATCCCCAGCGTCCCATATGGTCCCCCCAAGCCAGGGGCAATTTCGGAGCACTTAGCCAGGAGTAACCCCTAAGCATCAAACTGGTGTGGCTCATAAAACCAAAAAAAATGTAATATAGGAAAATGCCTCTGATTTCTCTAATATTTAGTAACAGTAATAACTTATTTTGATCAAGTATTAATTTCAAAATAATGCAAAGACCATATATTATCTTTTATTTGCGAAAATGGCAATAAAGGTGAATGAAAGTGTAGTTATAATAGCATATATACTGACATAAAAGAAAAGGAAAGAACTTGCTAATCTTTGTTAGTTGTTGTGGTTGCTATAGTTTTGGGGCCATACCCCGTCACTCGGGGTTTACTCCTGGCTGTGCACTCAGAAATTACTCCTGGCTTGGAAGTTCATATGGGTCGCCCGGAATCGAAGTGAGGTCTGTCCTGGGTCAGCCGCGTGCATGGCAAATGCCCTACCACTGTGCTATCGCTCCAAGCTCTTAACTGTCACTTTTAATTTCCAAAAAAATTATTTTCTTAGGAGCCGGGGCAGTGGCGCAGTGGTAGGGTGTTTGCTTGCATGCAGCTAACCTAAGAAGGACCGCAGTCTGATCCCCCAGTGTCCCATATGGTCCCCCAAGCCAGGAACGATTTCTGAGAACATAGCCATGAGTAACCACCTAGTGTCACAGGATGTGGCCCCAAAACAAAAACAAAAACAAAATTTTCTTGTAATCATATGAGATTTACATCAGACACATAACTACATAACAACTGAAAGCAATTTCTTGTGAGGTTTGAACCACAAGACAGAGTGATATTCACTCACAAGCTATCTTGCTTTAAAACAAAGGCAATACACAGAGTTCTAAGACAGCTTTAAATATAGAAATCTTTTAAACTTTGGCAGATTTATTGTTTTCCTAATGTCAGATAATCAAACTACTGGAGAATAAATTGTTTTGCTAGTTTTCTAATGTTCTATCTCTTCTAAACTGGTAAAATGCTTCCCTTGCATTCTACAGGACCTTATCAATTTGCCATCAGCATTGTATTCTATACCAAAACTATAATTTACAAAATATTTGCCTAATTGCCAGGTAATCCAAAGAAAAAAATGATCATTTTTATACCATGTTCATTTCTTAGTATAGCCATGAAGTCATAGCAGCCCAAACCATAAGAGATGTTATTTCTAACTCGAAAGAGTGGAAAAACTATATAATGTGCAGCTAACACATAAAGAGATATTTATATGATCAATTTTCAATACACGTTATGATTTGGCTTAAATGGGGATACTATGGGGGTCGGGTGGTGGCGCTGGAGGTAAGGTGCCTGCGCTAACCTAGGACAGACTCCCCTGGTTCCCCATATGGTCCCCCGTGCATGCCAGAAGCGACTTCTGAGTGAATAGCCAGGAGTAACCCCTGAGCATCACCGGGTGTGCCCAAAAACCAAAAGAAAAAAAAATGGGGATACTGCTTTCAGACATTTCTATTATTATTTTTTTCATTTTTATCTTTTTCTCATTTTATTTATTATTATTATTTTTTCATTAACTTTATGACAAAATATTAGAACCTAAAATCTGATATCATAAATATATTGATTTTTCTTTAAATATTTATTTAAAATATATAAATTTGGGATTTTTATTGTTTTCCTAATGTTTTGAAGTTTAGGTGATCAATATATGTTACTTTTACATAAAAATAAGCAGATCATAGATCAGAACAATAACTAAATACATATATTCATCAGTGTTAGTACTAAATCAAATATAAATCATTTATCAAAGTAAATTTCACACATTGATAAAAATAATTATTTAATAATTAATATAAGTAATAAATTAAAAACTACTTGTAATGTATCTATATAATGGGTTTTATAATAAACTGATATTTTTAGTAATGCTAGAGAGTAAATCAGAATGTTTTGAATAATCTACCCTCGGAATCAAATTCTTGAGAAAAAAGTAAAATAAGTGTTAGCCTCATTTTCATCAATGTAAAATATAAGTACTTTCTAAGAATGAGTTGAAATAATGGTCTCATCTGTAACAGAGTTTGGTACTTAGACCATTAAGTTTGTTATAGTGAAAACAGCTTTGAGTATATTGTGGGAATTTATTACAATCTTGCACTTTGTATAAACAATCTATTAGGTATATGATTATACCCATAGTAGAGAGCAGGAACCTGTAAAGGCTTAATAAATCCCCTAATGAGTAATATATACAGTATGTGATACCACAGAGTCTATTTGCATCCTTTAATTATACTAAACTGAATTATATTGACTCAGCAATCATTTATCTATTATAACTTTTTTTCTGATCTTTGTTCTATTCAATTATTTTTGGCAATAAATTAAAATAAAGCATAGATACATAGTGTTCTAAAAACAGTCAAGGGAGTTATAAGTAAACCAATTTATTGTGTTGCTTCAAATTAGTGGTAATTACAATATTTAATAAACTAGACTCCTTTTAGAGATAATCAAATTTTCTCACTGAGCCAGTGCAATAGGCTAACAACAATAAATTATTGTTCAAATGCTGTTAGGAAATAGAAAAGTAAGATTTATTACCAAATATTAACATGATTCTCTAAAAACAACTTTAACAAAAGCTGAGTATAAGAAAATAAATTATATAATTATCTATATCGATATCTTAACTACAATTAAATTGGTATATTTTATTGATAAAAAAGAGCATTCACTCATACACATTTACATTAATTGGCAGATGCATTAACTTCTCTTGGAATTTATTTATGAAATTTATGAAGAATTTCTATAAATGCACTTCATTGTTTCCCAAGAGAGTAGTCACTCGTCTGCTCCATAGACTCTGATTTCAAAAGTCATAAAACAAGTCTTGAAAAATGTATGGGCACACCAGCTGCACCGCTGTAGTCCTGGTAATAGAAATAGGTCAAGGCTTTCCTTTCAAAAGCCATGCCAGCTACACTTACTATCTGCTGCTGCTGCTATACCAATGGTCGGGCTTCTTTGTTCAACCAAGGATCTCCAAAGAGACACCCAATGACCACAATTCCAGATATGCTGGTATTTGATCTGAAATCATCAGGCCTCTTCTGGAGACTATGGACACCCTCCTCCACCTTCTCCTACTTCTAAAAGGCCTGGCAGATGAACCACAACTCACAAGAGCCTCATTATCAGTCACAGAGCTTAAAATTCCCGGACCTCAAGATCACATACTCATTAGGATGACAGCTTCATATTTTTCAATAATGACATTCCAGTAAAAACACATCAATTTAGACATCAACATGGATCGAAAGTAACTTAATGTTTAGAAACTAACTAACAGAATAACTATAAGCAGTGTTTACTTAACCTTACAATGAGTTAATGACTTCATTGTAAGTTACAGTTTTGACCATTTTTCTTTTTGCTATACTCTTGTTTTCTTTTTTATTTCCGTCTTTTTCCTTTTTGAAATAATTTTATTATCACTTATTTGTAAAACATGTATTTTGAGAAACTATGTAATACAGGATCTTTAAATAAAGACATTTATTGAAAATAAATACAGGTCTTGAATAAATGTGCCAGTATTCAATAAATATTTAAGCCAGCATTCAATAGAAATTTAAGCAAACTAATTATTATTATCATAACTAATACTAGCCCCATCAGGAGTAATTCCTCAGTTCACAGTCAGTAGTAAGACCTGAGCACAGGCAGGTTTAAGCCCCCCATTCAAAAAATAAAATATTAAAATAATGAAAACAACAACAAAAATAGAACATTCAGTGTCAAGGTTATTTTGGATTAAGTACAAGTCTCAAAACATTAACTTTGCAATTAGTGCAATATCTAAAGGATTATTAATAATATAGCTTTAATGACTTTCCAAAGAAAACTATCCCTTTAACCCTAATAAGCATGATTAATAGTCTTAGCTTCAAAACCAATATAAATAATGATTTAAAAAATCCAGACAAAAAGGGGGACCTCTGGAGGTCTGCCAAGCCTCCCATAACTCCCCAAGCTAGGGAGAAGGCCTTCAGCCTGGAGTATCTCCAAATCCCATGCCTGCAAGAGCTAGCCTCCAGAACAAGAAAGGATTCTGTAGAGAACTGAAGTCAGACATCTGCCAGCCCTAACTGTGAGGTGAAACTAAAGGCCACTCCACATCATCCTGACTTCGAAGGGTATGCACAGATTCCAGAATCTTTAAGTACAGAAACCTGACACCAACAACAGCGACTGTTTGAAAAATATAAGTGTATTGGCACTACAAGCAATGACTTGGCTTAGACAACCTAGTATGCCTGGAGCCTAGAGTTGGTCTTATGCTAGAAAACTTTAGGGGTAAGCACTCCTTGCATTTAAGCCAAGGCTTTTCCTTTCTATTTTCCCTATATTTTGCTCGGCCTATGCAAACAATTCCACTCTAACACCGTTTTCGCTGCACTCTTTTGACTCCAATCCTTAAAAAAAAAAAAACACTTAAACTTTTGAAGTTAACTTAAATTAATATGCACGTGCATGGAACTGTGAAAAACTATGCCTTCAATGTTAAAAGAGCTACATACATTTTATGGCTTTAGATTGCTTTGTGTACTGCTAAGAAATGTTATAATGTACTCCAATCTGCGGACTTGAGGGACAAAGTAATTGTGCATGTGTTTTGTTTTTACTTTTTTTAATGTTTTTTGGCTGAAAGTTCAAAATTAAGGTGTCAGCAAGGGGATTTCTTCTGAGAATTCTGTTTATGGATAATTGTCTGCACACTGTAACTTTACCTTGTTCTCTTTCTTTTCATCTTTGTTCTCGTAATAAAAAATAGAAAAAAAAATAGTGCTCGCTTCCGCAGCACATATGCTAAAATTGGAATGATACATGGCCCCTGCCCAAGGATGACATGCAAATTTGTGAAGCATTCTATATTAAAAAAAGAAAAGAAAAAAGAAAAAAAATCAATGCAATATAGAACTTTCTGGCAATATCTTCTTTTTCATAATACAATGCGAAGCATTTACTGAACATGATTTTTAATTTAAATAATTTTTATCTCAAAAATAAAACCGTACAAATTTTGAATAGTATTTTTATACTTAACTTAGCCTACTGTTTAATGTCAAAAAATATGCCATTCTTGTATTTCCTTCAAATTGTTGCCTAACCAATGGCTATAAACTCTTACTGTGACAACTATTATCCATTCTCTGGCACTTGATATGCCAGCTCAACAACAGTATATTAACTGGCTTTTGAGTTTTCTCACTCTCTGTGGGGCTTCTTTCCTAAGATTGATGAGGGCACTGTAATGTTTGAACCGCCATCCTGACATGACAAACAGCAAGAGTGGTCTCTTCTATATTATAGGAGAACAAAAAAGAAGAAAGCAAATGAGAAAGAAAAAGCACAGTGCATACTGGAATGACAATGGACTTACACACATTTTCCATGGCATATAGTATGGTGTTTCTAAAATTTTACATTTCAAACAAACACAACTTCTCTTCAATTAAAATGGTCCACAGCTCCCTGGTTATATTTTGAAAATGTAACCAATTATATAGGGATTAAATGTCCCTCAGACATTTTAGAGAAACTAAGATAAAAGTTGCTGCTCCGACCAAGTTCAAATTCATTGAAACTAATTACTTCTCATAATTCCCAAAATGGTTTTATCACTTACTTTTTAACTATAGAATTCACTCTGGCAGAGCTAGAGTAATAAAACCCATCATATTCTAATTTTCAGACAGCTTGATAGAACCAATGTTCTTAGTATAGATAAAGTGTAATGAAGCACTGTCTTTCCCATAGGAAAGTCTTTGATTCGTATGCTTTGATGCCAACTAGCCTTCACATCTGCTGTTTCACCATTGATAGCTGTAACTTGGCATGCTAAACTAGTGTCTGATGAAGGAGCTTTACTCAAAGGCACTATTTAATTTCTTGTAAAGGGAACATAGTAAAATGGTGTTGGTTTCCTGTCAGCCTTATGCAAATCCCTGTAATAAACATAGGATCAGTACTCACATACAATAAATTGTGTGTTGGATAGGGAGGAAGGAAGGATTCAACTTTCTTACCTAAAAGTAACTACTTACTATGTCAGATGCAATATAAGAATTGTTTTAATTTTAAAGACTACATCAAAGTATATAATATTCAAATAAAAATATGACAACATTGAAAATAAACCTAAGAAAATAATTTTGAAAAATATGATTTTGTTTAATCAAATATCACTGAATTAAATGTTAGTGATACACATATCTAGTAAAATAGCCATAACCAATATCCAAAATTAAAAATATTCATAACCAATATTCAATAGCCAGTGACAATCAATATCTTAATAAATTTAATAAAGATCATCTAGTTTGTAAATTATATGGCTGCAACAATTTTAATATTTTTTAGATTTCTACAAAAGGTGTCTAATGAAAAACAAAGAATAACAAAGTACTATTTTAAACAGATGAACATTACAGTAACACTATTAATTACTAAGCTAAATTAATTATATTCATTAAAGTTCACAACTCAATATAAAAGTATTTTATTCAATATTCAATCAAATAATTAAGTGCTGAGATCTACTATTCACAAACTTAAATATATAAAACATTCAGTTATTTTTATTTATATTAAATATCTGAACTGTACTGTCATTATTAACTTGTTAAGTAAGGAGAACAGTTTGTTTCTCAAGCCAAATAGAACTGATTTTCATGCCTGCTTTGGCAGAACATATACTAAAATTGGAAAGATCCGGCGAAGATTAGCATGACTCTTGTGCAAGGATGACACACAAATTTCTGAAGCATTTCATATTTAAATATATATATATTATATTAAATATATATATATAACTGATTGTCAATCATACTGGATAGGGCAGAAAGTACAGTTTGAGATTATTATTTTAAGTTCAGATCTGTAAAGGAATATTAAGGAGAAACCTGAAAAATTGCACAGCAGTCAGGGTTCTTGCTTAGCATGCAGTTGACCTGGTTTTGATCCCTAGAAGCTTGAATGGTCATTTGAACACCCATCACTTGTAAGTCCTAAGTTCAAAGCAAAGTGTTAATTATCAATATTTCTGGGTGTGGCACAAAAGCTCACCACAAAGAGTGATGAGTTTAGTTAGAGAAATAACTACATTTTGAACTGTCCTAATAATGAGAATGTATGAGGGAAATGGAGAGCCTGTCCAGAGTACAGGCGGGGGGTGGGTGGGAGGAGGGAGATCTGGGACAATGGTGATGGGAACGTTGTACTGGTGATGGGTGGTGCTCTTTACATGACTGAAACCCAAACACAATTATGTATGTAATCAAGGTATTAAGATAAAATAAAAAATTTTTTTGTTTTTTTTTTTGGGGGGGGGTTTGGGCCACACCCGATGACGCTCAGGGGTTACTCCTGGCTATTCGCTCAGAAGTCGCTCCTGGCAGGCACGGGGGACCATATGGGGAACCGGGGGATCGAACCGTGGTCCGTCCTAGGTTAGCGCAGGCACCTTACCTC
>PVKC010000003.1:166825-182696 GCA_004027635.1 Crocidura indochinensis
ATATATATATATATATATATATATATATATATATATATATATATATATATATATATCCTGTTCAAAGAATATAAAGGAGAAGCTGTACTTGAGTGTATGTTAAGGATAATAAGTATAGACAAGAAAACTTCAGGAAATCAATCTCAAACTTCTTCAGTAAACCCATGTTTAAGCATGGAACTGCCTATATTATTTCCTTTTTCAATTGTGACAATAAAGTCACAAGCTCAAGAGTTTCAGAACTTTATTATATGCCACTTACATATCTCTTCTTCAGTTTCCCTTACATACCCACATATAGAATAACCTGAAATAAAATTTTAACAAAAGAAAAAATGTGTTTTTCTAGAACATTCAGCACTTTCAATTCTTTACTTAAATACAGAAAGAAAAGTCAAGGTTCAATTTACCTTACTTTTCTGAAAGAAAGAAAGAAAGTTGCCCTACTTCTATACAAATCCCCATGTACATCTACTGCAGGCCTTCTGTAAAGATGCAATTATATTGTTAACCCTTAACAAACCTCTAACCAGAAAGGTAAATAATTTGAAAGAAGGTAAACAAAAGATTTCCTTTTATACCTTTGATATTTTGTGGGTTATGAGTTTTGGAAAAGAAAATAAAGTCCACTCTAATATAAATAATGGAAATAGTTATCATAAGTCACTAATTATGTATGTCAACAATTACATAATAATTTACAATTCAAATTAAATTTTTTCCTGCATATTAGACTCACTAAAAGAGGTTATTACCAAAATATACTCTAAGCTGTTCAGGATCCCTAGTCAAGCTATTTTTAATTACTTAGACTGGAAAGAATTTTGGTCTCAGTTCACTATAAATCTCTCCAGGCTATTCTGACATCTAACATGAGACAGATTAGGGCTCCTAACTTAAACAAAATAATATTTAATAGTATTTAAAACATAGCGGATAATGTAGCTGATGATAATGAATATATCCCTGGAGTATGGGGAATTAGATCAAAACTACCTTCTTATTTAACAAATTAAATAATCTCTTTGTTATAGAAAAAAACTATATTTGTCCAAAAAATACAAAAATCAGGATATCACCTGCCTGCTTTTAGCTATATAATGCAGTATATATATATATATATATATATATATATATATATGAATAACAAATTAAAGGAGAAAAACAACAGAAATAAAAATAAATAAAAGTCAGTATGCAAAAAGAACTCAGAAATAAAATGAATAGTCAGAATTCTCTCACTGGATATAAATTTTTATAGGGTCTAACAAGTAAAAAATGAAAGATAAAGAAATATAAGCTAGTGTGCAAAAAATGTAGAAGATAAAGACAATAGTCAGGATTCTTACTTGTGAATATACACTTTTATAGGGTCTAACCAGATTTTAAAATATTTTAAACATGCTTAAAGGTTAAAAGATAAGATTAAAGGACCAGAGATATAATGTGTAGGGCACTTGCTTTCAAGGCATCAAAACTAGGCTTGATCTTCAGCATCCTGTATAATCCCCTGAGCCCTGCGAAGAGTGATTCCTGAGTGCAGAGCCACGAGTAATCAATCTCTAAGCATTATTACCAGGTATGTTCCCCCCCCCCCAAAAAAAAAAAAGATAATTTAAGCAGGTCTTGAAGAGCATTAGAAAAAAAAAGAGCAATGACTGTCAACTGGGTTCTAAATTTTCTCACTAGGTTTTGTAGTCCAAAACAATAGTTATATCTAGATAGGGACACAACTTAAATAAATTAAGCATGTATGTTCTTCTTAACATATAAATGGACTTAATTAGATGCATGCATAAGCTACAAGTTTCAGCTGAAATAGTATTGACAAAAACACAATTGCCTTGGTATTTAACAAGTAAAGGTTGTTGAAAAGATATACCTCCAAATTTTGAGGAGAGTAAACTCAGAGCTAAAAATGGTTTATGTTATATGTTATTAAGCCCCTTTTAATGTTAGGGAACATAATTATAGAAATAAACATTAAATATGAAACAAAATTTAGAGTGTGCATTGGAAACTAGAGAGCCAGAAATAAATGGTTTAGACAAATTCTCTTGACTTCCTCATGCTGTTTTTGTCTGGTATGAAACAGAAACTTAACAAATACAGTCTTTTATGTACCTTTACATACTGTTTATGTATGCAAACATACATTGAGTTGAATGATAACTGAAGTACAAATGCTCAGCAGATATATTAACCAATTGGGTAGTTAGGGTAGGGGTAGAATAAAAAAATTTTCCTGGAACAATTAATTTACAAAACAGAGTTTAAAGATTTAAGGTTATGGGCCTGAGAAACAGCACAGTGATAGGATGTTTGTCTTGCATGCCACCAACTCAGGTCAGGCCCAGGTTTGATCCCTGGTATCCCATTTGGTCCCCTGTGCCTGCCAAGATTTCTGAGTGCAGAGCCAGTTAGTAACCCCTGAGTGCCATTGGGTGTGGCCCATCCCCAAATAAAAAATAAATATTTAATATTATAAAAAGTTAAATTGGTAAGAAAATATGGGGACGAATTGAGAATACAGCATAATAGTTATTCTTGATACAGGAAAATATATGAAAAAGGAATATAGCTTTAATTTAAAATGTGTTAGTAGGTGTCTAAGGAGAAAGAGGAGGAGAAAGAAAGAGAAGGAGGAGGAGAAGAGGAAGAAAAAGGAGGAGGAAGAAAAAAGAAGAAGGAGGAGGAGGAGGAGGAGGAGAAGAAGAAGAAGAAGAAGAAGAAGAAGAAGAAGAAGAAGAAGAAGAAGAAGAAGAAGAAGAAGAAAAAGAAAAAGAAGAAGAAATTACAATAGCAACAATAATAATAGTAAAATAATTTATTCATATTTTTGGAAAGATACTCTGGCAATGGGAAAGAGGATAACAAAGAATGAAAATTAAGAAAAACAGATTGTTACCAAAAATCTTGTAGAGATTTAAAATTTGTTAATCCACAATTATGAGAAAGAAAAGATATAGGAAGGAGAACAAATAGGTATAAGAACATCTAACTAGAGTTAAGACAATTTGTTACATAAGAGACTATATTAAGTAGTTATAAATTATTTTAACTTAGTAAAACTTTGATATCTACAAATTAATATCCTTACATGATTGAAGAAGAAAGGCTCATTGCAAACCTGGCTAAAATAGTACATTATAGCTATGAGGCTAAATTGCATGAATTCATGCATATGTGGCATAAAGACCAAAATAAACCATGAATAATAAAATGGAAATAAACTTTGGGTCAACTAGGTCAGTTAGTCATTCCAGATGAGTAGAAATTCAGTGGCTATATCAAGACAAATGGAGCAATGTCTGAAAAGTAGAACTGACATTCATTGGCTACCATAGTGTCATATAAACTCTTTGTTGATTGCCAGTGATAAGTACATGGAATTTAAAGGCTATATTATAAAACAATGGTTCTTCATTTTTAAATTATAATGAAGTTTAAGAATACTTAAACTGTTAATAATGAATGTTTTTATATAAATTTATTGTGGGAGGAGTTCTTTAGGGGGTGACATATTCATACCTTTGCATTCAGGGATCATTCCTAACAGGCTTAAGAAACCCTATAAGCATTAGAAATAAAAATCAGGGAGCCGGGAGGTGGCACAGGAGGTAAGGTGACTGCTGCCTTGCCTGCGCTAGCCTAGGATGGACCACGGTTCGATCCCCCGGTTCCCATATGGTCCCCCGTGCCTGCCAGGAGCGACTTCTGAGCGCATAGCCAGGAGTAACCCCTGAGTGTCACTGGGTGTGCCCCCCCCAAAAAAAAACAAAAAAAAAGAAATAAAAATCAAAATCAGTTGCATAGGTAAACACCCTACTCACTGTAATATTTGTCATGTTCCTCATATTAAATGCATTTTAAAGTTATATTAGACTTTAATTTGGTTACATTTTCCAGAAAAAAATCACAATTTTTTCTTTCTTATTATATTTTGGTTTTTGGGTCACATCTGGCAGCAATCAGGGATTAATCCTGGCTCTGCACTCAGAAATCACTTATGGCAGGCTCAGGGGACCATGTGAGATGCCGGTATTCGCATCACTGACCTTCTGCATGCAAGATAAATGCCTTACCTCCATGCTATCTCTCTGGCCCCACAATGACAAATTTTATCTCAAAATTCTATTACCTAATACAAGTCTAATGAAAGACCATCTGAAACAGTATCCATAGATTTTTTTTATTTTGCTTACCAATCTATAACTTTTTGACCCTCATAATCAAAATAATTAACTAGGTAAATAAATAGTCATGTTTCCTTTATCTAAAAGTTATCCAATTTTGGTTCAGTAACATAATTTATATGACTATACTTAAAACCGTTCTGGAACCTATATACTTACATTAACCAAATAGTTTAAATCAAATAAGTAATAATAATTGTGCTTTTACTCTAATTTCAGATCTATTAGATTTTTCACTGAGTTTTACATACCATGCAATATAATAATTTTATATTCAAAACATATTATGAAAATTGTCCTCTTAAAGCATGCCTATTTTGGAGATGAGGAGCCAGTCCTAATAAATTACCATTTCTAAAGTAAAATCATTATGTAGAATAGAAATTAATTTCTCTTTTCTTACTACATAATTTTAATTACCTTTCTACTGATTAGAAATATTCCCTTACTATATTTTAAATGATAAATTTTATTACATCAGAATAACTAGGCAATGTACATGAGACTTTTGATACAACTTAATAATTTTTTACTATAGCAAAATACAATGAAAAAAGGACCTTTATTAGAGATAAAAACTTGACTGGAAAGATATACTATTTTAGTGCATGTGGTAAAGCCAGACATGTCAGATAATCTAAATACAAAAAAAAGAATTTATATCGACCTAAAGCCTTCAGTCACGAGTTGTACTGTAAAAGGTATATGTAGCATCATTTGGAAAAGACATTACTCACTTTGAAAATACAGTGAAAATCAAGTATGCAGTAGCTATTAAGATACATATATATGCATCACTCAGATGGACATGGAAAATTAATATTAAACTTCCTAATATCTATAATTAAAAAATGAAAACAGTGTATTGTTGCTTGATAACGTTTTTTTGTATAGACCTTCTAGGGAGAGACTTTATTTTTGTACCAACTTCTTAGATACTTGAAAGGAAGGTTTTTATTTCTTTTTTTGTATCATCAATAAAAATCTAAATATTTCACTATTTTACTAGCTAAGTATAGTTAAGGACATATTGGAAAGAAATGTAATTTTTAATGTTTATGCGTGATAATACAAACAGCATATGCAATTTTGAAATATTTAAGTTATGATTTAACTGTCAGAAAGTATTTGATTTATAATATATAGAGAAGAATGAATTATTCTTGCAGACAAAATACAACTAAAGCATGTAATTTGGGTGGAAATGATAAAATATTGTAAAAATGCACATATCGTAGTTATATCAAATTTTTACTTCTTTTTTGTTTGTTTTTTGTTTTTTTGGGCCACATCTGGTGACGCTCAGAGGTTACTCCTGGCTATGCGCTCAGAAATTGCCCGTCTTGAGCGACCATATGGGACAACAGGGGATCCAATTGTGGTCTATCCTAGGCTAACACAGGCAAGGCAGACACCTTAGACTTTTTGCAAACACTCCAGCCCCAAATTCTTACCTCTTTCATCTTCAGTTTCTTGCATCTGATCTTTTTTCCTACAGTAACAAAACTAAACCATTCTTTGAAATAATTTTCTGAATCTAAAAGTTCCAGAGCCATTTTCTATTAGCAAAATCTTGTGCAGTTTTTAAAGATGGAACTTCTTTGAGAAATCAAAGGTTGCTTCCTAAATTTGTATTTGTTGCTGTTAATTAAAAATTAATGAACAATTTTCAGCAGAATAGACTAGACATAATAGATTCAGTGTCAGGATTAAGATTTTAAAGAAGTATACATTTATTTCAATTGATAGTTTCTATGAAATGTTTCAAAAATTTTATATCTGACTGATATGAATGTACAATTCAATATGTCAAAATATGAGGTAACAGTTATATCATTTAACGATACACTAAAATAACAAGAAAAGTAAATAATGATGAATTATTTTAAATCACATTTTATGTTCAGTAGTAAACATTTATAATTTGACAGTTTATGAAATAAAATAATCATAAAGTTTATATTTTTCAATACTAATTTATATTTTGACCAGATATTCTAAAAGATTTCAATAAAGATAGTATGGTTGTTAGATACAGAAAGTCACTCACTTCGATTTTCTATAATCAGAGTCCACTGATGTTTGGGATATAGTAAAAAAAAAGAAAGAGATAAATAGTAGGAATGAAGTATAGATATAAAATGAGTAAAGATAGGTAAAAATAAGACTTCAGAAAACACTGAACTAAAAACCAAAATACAGAAAATAAGAAAGATGGGAAGGGTTGAGGAATAAACTTAAAGAGAATTTTATAAAATGTTGAATTTTGGGAAATTTTTATTTTTCAGAGTCAAACTTTAATGTAGAACACTGAAAGTTGAGGTTATTTTTTAGGTTGCAAAATAATAATTAAATTAAAATTCAAGTGTTTGTGAAACAAGAATAAACACTTCTGTTGTCAATTTTGATACTTTGAGATATTTTTAAATATAATTTTTATTTTAATCATGGTAGCTTACATGTCTTTGACAATAATATTTTAGGTGCATATTAACATAAAATCAGGGGAATTTCCATAACCATTTCCTCCTTCCATCTCTGTTCCTTTCCTCCTCCCTCATCCCTGGGACTGCTATAATGAGTGGTCCCCTCTGTGCCTAGCTTACTACTTAGTGATCTTGAAGTTGTTGTCTCCATTTTTATTTATTTATTTTATTTTATTTTTCCTCATTTCTAGTCTTCCTTCATGCATAATGATATGTTTTTCATCTCTAGACCATGGCTTTTATGTAGTGCTCATCTTTATTTTTGGAGTGTTCACTGGATATTTTATTGGTACTTTGAGAGGAGAAAGCCCTGAGCATCACTGGGTGTGGTCAAAAACAAACAAACAATAAAAGAATGTGCAGTTATCATTTTCAAGAATTGAGTCACTTAAAAATAATTTTATAGGACATGGCTGGAGTGATGGCACAGCAGTAGGGCATTTGCCTTTGACACAGCTGACCCAGGACAAGACCTCGGATTGATCCCTGGTGTCCTATATGGTTTCCCAAGCCAGAAATGATTTCTGAGCGCATAGCCAGGAGTAATCCCTGAAAGTCATCAGTTGTGGCACAAAATTCAGGATAACAATAATAATGATGATGATGATGATGATGATAATTTTATAGTATATAGTGAATTTTATTAAATATATATACTCAATTGGGAGAAAATTAACAATTAAAAAGTTTTAATTATAACATACGAAGTCTTTCCTGGACATTACACCCTAATCATATTTATTCAATAAATGTATTCATTGCTAAATCATATTAAAATACACATAATAAATTTTAAATAATATAAGTTTGAGTAAAAAATATCTCTCATTCTATGTTTACTTGGTGTCCTCCAAAACAAAAAATAACTTAATTTCATTTTTCTTGAATTTTCACAGATATACATAATTGACAAAATTATTAAGTCAAGTTTTCTGTCCTAAATGTGTTACAAACCGTAAACCTTATTTTCTCTAAAGTGTTTAATATATAGTGCAATTTATGTTAGGCAATTAGTATTTAAATAATGTTTGAAGAATACTACATTTGACAAGTCAAAAATTTAAGTAAATTAAACTGTCGCTTCTGCACATTTGAATTGCCAACAGAATGTTTGAACACTGAGAGAAAATATCAGTGCTTAATAATTTAAAAAACGGGCCAGAGAAATAACATGAGGTTAGGCGTTTGCTTTTCAGAAGGACGGTGGTTCGAATCCTGGCATCCCATATGGTCCCCTGTGCCTGCCAGGGGCGATTTCTTAGCATAGAGCCAAGAGTAACTCCTGAGCGCTGCCAGGTATGACCCAAAAACCAAAAACCAAAAAAAAAAAAAAAAAAGAATTTCACAAACAACAAAATTACTTATAAAAATTATAAAAGTAATTATGAAGTACAACTATCTTCCTCAATTGGCATCTTATATTTTTTATTTATTGTGGCATAAAGTGATCATCTGTCCTAAGAATAAATACAAGGACTAGTGAGTTACTCTTGATGCATAAAATTTAATAAAGTACAGTTTATATATTCCACAGAACTGTTTCTCTGATGAACATTAGACAAATAAATAATATTTAAGTAGCAAGAACTGTCCTTTTTTATGAGAGTTGTTGTTTTCCCCTATTTTTTTCATAAGCTTTGAACAAATCAACTTTGTCTTATTGTAATAAGCAAGTGTGAGAAACATCCTTCCTTCCTTTATCCCTTCTGTTTTATTTTCCTTCATATTTACTTTAGTTTCTTGGTCCTCACTTGGTGGTGCTCAGGATTAACTACTTACTCTGTGTTCAGCTATCACTCTTTTTTTGTTTGTTTGTTTGTTTTTGGTTTTGGGGCCATATCCAGTGATGCTCAGGGTTTACTCCTGGCTGTGTGTTCAGAAATCGCTCCTGGCTTGGAGGGTCGTATGGGATGCCAGAGGATCGAACCATGGTTCATCCTAGGTTAGCATGTGCAAGGCAAATGCCTTACGGCTTGGACCACTGCTCCCTTCCATAGGTATCACTCTTGAAATGGCTTAGGATCAAACATGGGTCAGCTGTGTACAAGTCAAGTGCCTTACTTGATTACTATATTCCTCTGGTAAAGGTATGTTCTTCATGAGATATTTTATTCTGAAATAGTTAAATATCAGAGCCAGAGCCTGAATTTACTTCTTGGTTATTTATTTATTTATTTATTTTTTGGTCTTTGGGCCACACCCAGTGACGCTCAGGGGTTACTCCTGGCTATTCGCTCAGAAGTCTCTCCTGGCAGGCATGGGGGACCATATGGGGAACTGGGGGATCGAACCGAGGTCCGTCCTAGGTTAGCGCAGGCAAGGCAGGCACCTTACCTTCAGCGCCACCGCCCGGCCCCCTTCTTGGCTATTTTTAATATATATAATCTTCTTCTTTAAATTAGAAGGTGAAAGTTGGTGCTGGAGCCATAGGCAGCAATAGGGCGTTTGTCTTGCCCGTGGCTGACCTAGGATGAACCTAGGTTCTATCCCTGAACTCCCACATGGTCCTCCAAGTCAGGACCAATTTCTGAACGCATACCCAGGAGTAACGTCTAAACATCACTAGGTGTGGCTCAAAAAAATAACAACAACAAAAACAGACAGAAACAAAAAGAAGATGACGAAACTTGAAAGGTTTAATAATGCCTTTGGACATATTTCCCCAATTTTTGTACAAGTAGTATAATGACAAAGGAAAAATACATTCCACAGACGGAATTTTTGTGTTGCACAAGTTATATAGACTTATGATATCCATTCTCCGAAGCTATTGGTTTTTCTCTACAAATGACATATCAATATGCTTATAATTATCGAGAGTGATTTGTTTGTACTTAATCATAAACATGATAAGTAACCAATTGTCCTTACCTTAAAGAAAGTCATGGTTGCACCATCCTCCACTGCTCCATACTCTATCTTCGTTTGTTTAGCTAAATCATCAGCAGAGTCAATAGGGGATTCCATGCGTTCCACTGTCAGAAAGGCGGCTAAGTTAGCAGTATACGAAGAAATGATGATAAGTGTGAAAAACCACCAAATGCCTCCCACTATCCTGGTGGAGAGTGCTTTAGGCATGAGCTCAGAACCTAACAGAGATTGGAAGGAAGAAGTGAAACGAATACAGAGAATTTCATCAGCAGTCAGACAATTTTGCTCACAGTGGCAGAATGGAATCTTGTGTAATGAAACATTTTGGTTTATGTATTGCTTTCAGTAAATAAGCAACAACTGTTAGGAGAGCAGAAGCTAATTTTCAGATAATAAAGTATCGGAGGACCCTTTTCTTTAAGTATAGTGACAGGAGACTATAAAAATAGTGCAAAGAGGGAAAATAAATATTTCTATTTTATAAAGATGGACTTATTAGTTACATAGATTTCAGAAGGATCTAAGATTAGTTCAGATTCATTTCTTTTGTTTTGTTTTTTGCTTGTTTATTTTTGTTTTGTTTTCAGACCACACCCCTTGACGCTCAGGGGTTATTCCTGGCTATTTGCTCAGAAATTGCTTTTGGCTTGGGGGGAACATATGTGATGCCAGGGCATGGAATTGGGGTCAGTCCTAGGCTTGTACTTGCAAGGCAGACGCCTCACCTCTAGCACCACTACTCCGGCCCCAGATACATTTCTTAATATATTATGAAAGTTTTCTTTAGTTATCAGCATAAACTAAAAAATATGTTGTCATTAAAAATAAAATATAATGATGATATTTACCCATATTCCTTATAATATGGGGTGCTATTATTGTACTCTTTAATTTTAAAATAAAAGAGAAAATGATTTCTTTATGTAGAAACAATTGTCTCCTATCACTACAATTAGCTAAAATGACAGAAATATGAATAAGAACAATGCTTAAATTATTAAAAATCTGTTTTTACACATTTGAAAATATTTAGTAAATACTACTAAAGTATATAGCTGGAGTTGTCTGCTCATGATGAATGGAATGAAATATTTATGTTTATTTTTAATTATTATTTGTTAAGTAACAGGCCATAGATCAAAACTTAGCAATTATAATTGTTTTATAGTTTTACCACATTTTTGCATAGTATTCAAATTCAGTCTTTATGTTAAAGTGAATACTTATATACATGTGATTATTTTCATAACAAAACATTAAGATTATGGATAATAACTTAATCTTTATAAATCTGACATCAATAAAGCAGTGACTATAATTCTTAATTTTTACTAGAATTTTATAAAATGTGTAAAGCGTAGATGGACTTTTTTGAAGTGTTTTTATAATTATATATTTAATACACTCATTACTGCAGTAAGGATTTTACTGGATTTCAAGATAAAGTGAAAATATTGAAGTTATTAATGCTTGCAGTAACAATATGTATGACTGGGTTATACAAAATTAACCAATCTTATACTGCAGTTCATCTTACTCTTACAAGTTCAAACAAAACTTTAGAAAGCAGATAGACTTGGACATGACAGTCAACTCCAGCTCCAGATTCTGCCTATCAATCTATTAGAACAAAAACAGAAAAGTACCTTTCTGATGCAGTTGCTCCTAGGCCCTGCCAGACAAACACTTCAACACTGAAACACTAAAATACTCCTGGGATGACCAGCAGATTTGGCTGCCCATTCTACCTTATCACTTATATTGTTTCAATGAAAACACCAGTAAAATCAAACAAGACTGGGGGAAAAAAAGAACAGTGGAGACAACTGACAAATATGGTCCAATTACCACAAGTTCATATCTTATCCAAGGACTTAAAGTGAGTACCTCCTAGGCTTTTGAATCAGAGCCTGGTTAGGGGCTGACTGTCATGTACTCAAGGTAACGTCATGTCCAGCACTATATCCCACTAATTCCTGGGGATCTGGGCATCAGCCAGAGTAGTATGGGTTCCTCTTTCATGTATCCACCAGCAGTGAAGTAGTTATGTGGCAAAGCAAATAGTATGTCTGAATTTTTCACTGATTTTTTACTTATCATTTTCATAGGTATCAGATATAGTAATATATGTAATGCTATATTTTATATATGTATCAATACTACCTTGCTAGTTTAATAAATAAAAATTAAGAATATTTTATTTCTCAAAGTGATAGCAAAAACTAAAATAAACTATGGTTAGATTTTTATGATAGTAAGGAGTATTTTTATGATACTATTGCAGACTACTGGTTAATTATTTGCAAATTACTAGCAGTTTTTTTGAGTTACATGTGTCATACAAAGTTACTTGATGGAAATATTTATTTCACACAACAATGCTTATTCACTTTTCAGACACAGAACAGATACCATTATTATTGTCCCTTTTGGAGTAAGTCTGAGTAAAATATGTGGCCAAAATGTAAGAAAAGGAAAAGCGAATGATTGAGTACTTATATTATTAAGAAAGAGATGCCACAAATTTAGATTTGTTCATGTATGAGAAGTTTTTTAATTCTCAAGTTTCAATATATATATATATATATATATCCACTACAAATGTTTATATAAATATAGATATAGGTGAATGCTCCTATTTTTACAAAGGAACATTTATTGATTTTAGTAAAGGTCTAGTAAAAATGTATTTACTAAATAAGTTTATTATTTAGATATTTAATTGTCTATTATTAGTTTAGAAGCATTTTATAAGTAAAATAGTAATGAAATAAATTGTGCATAAATTAAGATACAAGAGCAAAGTAGCATTTTATAAATAGCACTCTGCAATAAACTTTAATTTTACATCTTCAGCTCTGTAATGTAATTACTATGTGAATTACAATTAATAATAATAGAATAAATTAAAATGTATAAAATACAATATTAAATTTTAAGGCAAACCCTTATGGGGTATTTTAATGCTTTAAAAGGAATATATTTTTATATTTAATCTATTCATAGTTATTCAAATTTTAAATATTTTCTTTATTTACTAATATTAAAATAAACTCAATATTTTAAATTTTCAATATATATCATACTGTTAAATCTTCACTAATAATATATTTATTCTATTAGTTAGTATAAAATCTAATTGAATAACTATTAGACATATTATACATAACTATTAGAATATTAATAAAGTAACCATAAGAATAAATGAATATAAATTCATATGATTAATATAATAAATTCATAGATAATTATAAAACATCAGATTGTATTTTTTATGCCATCTATTACAAATATAACCTTTAGTTTTAACATTAATTTGTCAGTTTAAAATAAATGATTATTAAAGAATTTGCATGCACTTCTGAGCAAGCAATATTTTATATAATATCAAATGCAGTTGATATTTTACTTGAAATCTATGGTTAGACATTTTAATTTTGTAAATTTATATGCAGTAAATTTACTAATCATGCAGGATAAATGCATTTATTGTAAAGGATTCTTAAAAAAGAAAACTTTTATTTTACATCAAAATGAGACAGGAAACAGGAGTGTTAGACTGTATTCTTGTCTCAAGCGATGTAATCTTAGTAATAACTTTATGCAGCTTCTAGCTAATGATCAGGTTAGCTTGATTATCTATGAAATAAAATACCTACAGTGGGTTAAGAAAGAAAATCAGATGAGGATATTGTATGGGCACTTGCAAAAGCTAATTATTTTCTCAGAATCTCTTTTGTATAGGATTTGAGAAGGCCTAAATGCATTAGGGAGATGGAGAAGCTGGATTATGGTTACATGCATAGAGGCACCCATGCAAGCGACTTTGCCAGCAAGAGCTGTAACCCCCAGCAAAGAGTGGGACATGTTGCCCAGGGGAAATAGCAGGCTGAATCGTATACCTTGCTGCATGAGAGCTCCAACTCCAAACCAGAAACTATTAAGCAATGTAAAATTGTTTTCCACCACGTCTGAGTCAGGGTTGCAAGGGTGTGGATTATACCACTCATAGGGACTAAACCTGTGGTAATTGACAGAAGAAGAAAATATATTTAAATGGCAGTGAGAAGGAAGTCTATCCAGCAATATTCGCTGCAAAAGAAACAGAAAGACAGGTAAGATAAAGTAGAAATCAGAAGTTAAAAGTGTTATACAATCATTGGTTATCCATGGCAGCAAGGGCAAGTTTTGAAATATCACTATCCCTATCATTTATCATACTAAAATGATACACAGAATTTCTTTATTATATATTATTTGTGATTAAAAATTGCACTTTAGAAAACCATAATCTTTAGAACAAGATTTTTGCACAAGATTAAATAAACATTCATAAATACTTTTTAATTGAAAATACTTTTAAACAAAAATTTTAATTAAACAAATATTTTAAAGAGAGAACCATTAAAACAATCTCAAATCGCCTTAATAATTTTGTATAATATAATGCAAATAATTGAAGTGTCAGATTAAAATTACTAGAGTATAATTATAGAACTAATATAACAATAAAATGAATTTACTTCGTTATTTTTAACAAACTTACTTTTATTTTTAAGTAAAGAGTAAATCAGAGTGAGCAGCATTCTAATATAGGTGCCTGTCATTATAATAAATGGTGGTCATGAGTAAAATTGATGCTGTCCAAACAATTTTAGAAGCTTAGATTCTTAGACACTTAAACCTTGGAAACTTATCGAGTTTAATTGGTTTTAACTCATTATTTTATTCTGATTTACAATTCATTTGAATCACTGTTTTAAGAAGAGAAAATATCTGATTTCTATGTCTGGTATCATGATTTAAAAAATATTAAAACATTTCTCAAATTAAAAAATTGCTAATTAGGTGGATAATTATTTTATTATAACTAATATTTTGCAATCTATTCAGAATACTGTCAAAAATTAGCAATAGTCTAATTGTATATTAAAGTATTTTCCCAATATCTCAAATTTTAAAGCCACTCTAATCAAAGTGCTCAAGAGCCTTTTTTGAAAATTTAAATAAATTCATATGCAAAGTTATTTGATGAATGTATATTACCTATCAGAAAATCCAGTTTTTTCACGTACTCTTTCTCAGATATTAAAATTTAGACAGTAAAACAAATCATTTCTACCTTTCTAATGCAACTTTAGAACAGCTCTGTTTTAATAACTTGATCTTGACAAAGTGATGTTTTATTGGATTTTCTAAGTTAAAATGACACACTGAACAGAAAATTTGATTGGATAGTCATTAAGTATTCTGCTTTGATTTGTTGTATCTGATTGAAATAGACTGGTGGTGCTTTTAGATAAATTATTTTAATTTAAGCTTCCTTATTATTTTTACCTTAATAAAGACAGTTTATAAATATATAAAGATTATTTCCAATAATCAGGGTGAAATGTGACCTCTGTAAATTTGTACTTTACAACCCGACCATCAACCTCTGTCCTTTGTAGCTACCATCACCATGGTACATATATCATTTTATCTTTCCTTTATTTAGAAAAGAGGGACAAAAATGTCTGCCCTGTAAAAGGTTATCAGAATTGTATGTCATTATAGTGCCAGCAATGAAAGTTTACTTTCAATGAAAGCTACTCAAGTTTAACATAGTTGTTGAATAAATATTGATAAATGCTGTCACATTTCCTATGGTTGTAGAAACAAATATTTTTATTGTTGTTATTATTAGTTGTTACTTTTGCTATTGTAACAGTACTAAGAGTACTATGTTAATTGCTATTTTCCTATTCCTAAAAAGTTAATTAATATATGCATTATTAATCAATGTGCACTCAATTTTTTCACCATGACATGTCCTAAAAACATTACTATGTATACTAAAAACATTATATAATCTCTGAAGTTATCTAATTTTACATAGAATTCTAAAAGTCCTTAATTTTTGTATCTGTGTTTCAAAGTTTTTTAAGAAATAAAGTGAGATAAAGATGGAGCTAAGAGCTGAGGAGGTAGATATATAACTATTGAAGTTTATGAGCTCCTTTTTGGGACTTAATGGGATTTTCCTTTTCTGTAGGTCATTACTCTCAAATTCTCATTAAATTTGCAATGACACTAAAAATTAAATATGCCTGACAATAATTGCAAAACTCTCTAAAATTTCAATCAAAAATCATTTCAAGTTATTTTTGCATATTTCTTCTTAGACAGATACTCAATACTTCAATCTGAATTATTTTAAGATCTGAAACCAACAATGAGCCTTCCTCTGCCTCCTTTAGCTCCATCCCATTGGATTCATATCTAAAGTGATAAAGCACAACTTTAATATTTAAAGAATATAACAAATATATCAATAAT